>JABXES010006136.1:0-27629 GCA_013375695.1 Dictyostelium brefeldianum
AATATTTATTTATTTAATTATTTAATTATTTATTTATTTATTTAAATATTTATTTATTGTTGTTTCGTAAAAAAAAAAAGAAATTAATATTTTGTATATTTAAAAAATTATATTATTACTATTATTATTTTATATGTATTATCATTTAAACAGTATTATTTGTATTTATATTATATATTATCGACTTACCAATTTATGAAAGAAATATTTATAGTGATATAGAAAATTTCCAATTAAAAAAAAAAAAAAAAAAATTATAAAAAGTGAGAATTTTTAAATAATTAATTTAAACAATATAAAATAAAAAAATTTCTCACATTAAAATTTTTATATGAAATTTCTGTTTTAAACAATCTCTATTTTCAAAGTAAAGTTTTGTGCCTTTAACAAAAAAATGAAATTAAAATAAAAATAAATCTTTAATCCAATTTACTTTTTAATAATTAAATGTTAGATTTAAGTATTTATGAACACATAACTATAATAATAATAATTTTATTTTATGTCGATTCAAGATATAATTATACCTTTTTATTCGTATAGTAATACAAATATGATAATAACAATTTTGATAATACTGTTTATTTAAATAAAGAATTATCCTTGACTAAATATATAAATGTAAATGTGAATATTTATATTTGTGGAGTAAAAATGTGTACATTTATTTTACACTTTGTTATTATAACAAAACATGTTCATTGTGACAATAAAATTATATTTCAATTTTTTTCATTTTTTTTTAGTTTTTTTTTTTTTTAAATTTTTTTTCATTTTTTTCATTTCATCAACTACAATTGAACGTTTTTTCAGTAAATATAGAAAATGACGGAAAACAACAGCAAAACTACAACAATAAAAGACGATAAAAATATAAATAATAATAAACATACAGAAGGATCATCATCCTATTTTTCATGGTTACCATGGAGAAAATCAAATACAGCTACTGCTACAAACTATACAGATGATAAATCAAATAATAATAACAACAATAATAGTAATGAAATAAATAATAATAATATAAATAATAAAGAAAATATAGATACAAATATAAATAATGATACAACCAATATAAAAAGAACAAAAGAAGAAAGAGAAAAAGAAAGAAAACGTGCACAACAATTACAACAATCTAAAGAACCATTAACACAAGCACAAATGAAAGAATTGAGAGAACAACAAATTAGAGAACAAAAATATCAATTAACTAAAAAATATAAAAAAGAAGAAATCAAAAGAAAATTAGAAAAGAGAAAAGTGGATTTAGTAGAAATGGTATTAGATCCACCAATTAACAATGTAGATTTAACTTTTGAACAATTACAAGATTTATCCTACTCAAGATTAGGTAATCCAAATCATTTAACACCAAAAGTAATTTTATGGGGTACTGGTGCAATGGGTGGTGTTGCAGGTGGTTTCGTTGGAAATAGTTTAATCAAAAATCATCCAATTAAATCTTTAAAATCATTTGTACTCTTTGTTAGTATTGGTTGTGGTGCATACGCTACATCAAAAGTGTTGTATGATCAACCTCATTTTAACAAAGTCTTTAATGATTTCCAACAAAATTCATATGATGTACTCGTAGAAGATTACTTTATGGAAGAATTACCATCATTAATTTTAGCAAGACAATTAAAAAAAGCAAATAAAAAACTTGATAAATATGGTAACATTGTTCAACATCAATAACACCCTTCAACAACTACAACCTCATATCTCAACAACACTACAGATTTCGAAACTTTAACAATAAATAAATAAAAGTAAACAACAATACACAAAATATAATAATAATAACACAATAACCGAGCTCCGTACAAATAATATTTGCAGATATTTATGATTTTTTTTATTAACCCACAAAGTTTTAATATGCTGCTTTCGCCATCTTATTTTTGATTTTTTTTTTTTTTGATTTTTTTTTTAATTTTTACCAACTTATCGTAAAATAATAATTGTATAACCACACTTTGTGTTTGTGTTTATTTATATAATAATTAAAATAATGGATATTAGTAAATGTCCATTTCATAATTCATTTTTATCATCATCACAAATTCCATCACAACAACATCAAAAATTACAAAATAATATAAATCATCAAAATTTTTATCAACAACAAATACAGCAACAACAACAACATAACGCAATACAGAATGCCGAACATCAACTTTTAACAAAATCAGGAATTGTATTAAAGTTTTGTAAGATGCATGTTCGTGGACAAGATTTCATAATTTTTCATATTGAAAATTTACGATTGGAATATAATAATACTGGATTTAGACCACCAATACAAACATTACAAAAAATAGCAAATAAACTGTGTGATCGTGAAACTGGTGTTGGTGCAGACAATGTATTGGTACTTACTAGACCACCATTTGATAAAATTGATCAAGCTGATTTTCAAATCCTAATTTTTAATTCCGATGGTTCAATCGCCGAAAATTGTAGTACCGGTATATCATGTGTTGTTAAATATATAATAGATTTTAATCTTAAGTCATATAGAACAAATAGTAATAATGATGAACCGAATAATAATACAACCACTACAACTACTACAACTACAACCACTACAACTACAACCTATGAAGAACCATATCATAATGAAGAGTTAATACCATTTTATTCAAGAAATCAATTAAAATCATTAAGTCAAACACCATATGCACAATTTGAACCAAGAAATATAAATATATATACAATGGCAGGTATTCAACAATGTATAACCATACCACAACATCCATTAAATAATGCAAAAACATTATGGGTTAAAGTTAGTTTAGGTAATCCATTAGTATTGAAAACATCTGATTATGTTGAAAGTAGTAACGGTAATAATATACAGAATGGCAATGGTGGTGGTGAGACTGGAGGTGGTAATTTTCAACATCCAAATATTGGTCAATTTGAAATTGATTCAAATATATTTCAACAATGTCCAATATTTAAATTGAATCAAAAAAATACAATTGGTAAAATTAATAATAGAATACTATCAACCAATTCATCATATGAAGATTATAGTAAAGTAATACAATGTGGTGGTCATTTTATAAATTCAACATTAGTATCAATGGGTAATCCACATTGTGTATTACATTTAGAAAATGTTGAAGAATTCCCATTGGATTATTATGGAAAAGTAATTGAATCACATCCTATATTTCCACAGAAAACAAATGTTGAATTTGCACAGGTTAAAACAAGAGATTCATTACGTGTACGTGTTTGGCAAAGAGGAATTGGTGTTACAAATTCATGTGGTACTGGTGCTGCTGCTGCATTGGTTAGTGGTGTACTTCGTGGTAAAAATAATAGAAAAGCAAATGTTGAAATGGATGGTGGTATATTAGAAGTTGAATGGAGAGAAGAAGATGATAAAGTATTTGTTAGTTGTCCTGCAATCACTGTTTTTATAGGTTCAATTAAATTTTTTCATGATGAAATATTATAATAAATTTTATTTAAATAATAGTTTATTTCTTTTTATTAATGATGGTTTATTAATAAAATATTCATCTTCTTCATCATCTTCTTCATTTTCACTACTATCTTGTTTAATTGTTGATGATTGTTGAGGTGGTGATAATTTACTATTATTTATTAAATTTATAAAACTATTATTATAAAGATGATGTGTTGAATCTGTATGAATGAAAAGTAAATCTGATTTATTAAATTGTGGTTGTAGTTGTAGTTTAAACTTATTTGTTATTGTTTGTTCTTCTTCTTCTTCTTGATCGTTATCGTTATCTTCAATATCACTTGAATCACCGCTATTGCTACTGCTACTATTTTGACCATTTGAACTTGGTGAAAATAATAAAGTTGATGCAGATGATGATGGTGATAATAATAATGATGATAATGATGAAACATCATCAATTTCAACTTTACTATTAATTTGATCAATTATTGGTATTTCCTTTGTGGTGGTAGTGGTATCAAATTCATCTTTAAATAAATCTAAAAATTTTAAATCTTGAATTGAAATTCTTAATGTTTCTAAACCACTTGATACTTTTTCTAATAATTGTTCACGTTGTACTCTAAAGTTATCTTGTTCTTGTTGGTGTTGTTGTTGTTGTTTTGATTGTCTTTCACTTTCTTGTGATTCTGAAATTGAGATCAATGATAGTCTAGGTGACGTACCAAAACAACCATCAATTTTTGAATTTGATACATTTTGTGGTGAATCTATTAATGCTTCCAATGATTGTAATAATTCATTATCTAATTTATCTTTTAATGATTTAATTCTTGGTCCAGTACCACCTGTACTACTATTATCATTTGGTGAACCACTATTGCCAGTAATACCATTTGTTGATTTTAATACTTTATTTAAATTTCTATTTCTAATTCTTTCTTGTACACCACCAATTGGTGATGAAATTGGTGTTATATTTGGTGATATATTTTGAGATATTGAATGAGCAGCGGGTGATGAATTAAATAATATTTTTTGATGATAACTTTGTTTTTTACCACCAATTAATTCAGGTTGTGCTTTTGGTTTAACAAAATCATATATACTAAATTGACCTGTTTCCATTGTTGTTGGTGTTTGGTTATTATTTTGTAATCTACAAGTTGGAGCAGGTGATAATGTTGACATTATAATATCATCATTACTACTAATTGTAAATCCATTTCTAATTGAAGGTGATTGAATTGAAATTGAACTATTACTATCATTACTTTTATTCATATTATTATTACTATTGTTATTATTGTTGTTATTATTAGCATTTGGTGAAAAACTAATATCTGATATTTCTTCAAATGTTTCTCCAAAACTAACTCTTGGATCGATTTTTTCAGACTCTTCTTCTACTGATTTTAAATTGTAACATTCTTCTTGTTGAGTTTGATAATGTTGAGTTTGATGTTGGTGAGTTTGATGAGTTTGATGTTGTTGTTTGAATGAAGGTGATTCAATGGTAAATCCTCTAAAATCTGTATTGTTGCTATTTATAATATTACAATTGTTGTCATAATTATTTCTACTATTATTACTACTTCCACTGGTACTTATTGATAATGGGTTTTTAGCAGTTGATTGTGATTCAACGGTATATTTATAAGAAGAAACTACCGGACTATCTGGTACCCAATTTGAAAGACATGATTTTGATTTTAATAAATTTTGTTTATGATTTGAAAAGTTTTTATTATTTAAATGATTAAATGAAGTTCTTTGACCATTATTATTACCAATTCCATGAGCACCACCTGAATTTGATCCACCACTACTTGAATTATGATGCATATCATAATCATCATAATCATCGCCACAACTTGAATTACTTTCATTGTCAGATTCTAATCCATGTTTTGACATTGATGATATTTTAGCAACTTTTAATTGAATTGGTGTTTGTAAATCTTCATCGTAATCAAATGGGAACATATATTGCGATAAATCTTCATTTGTAAATTGTAATTCACCTTGTTGATTAATGTAAGTTCTTGCTCTAATTAATACATCATCATTACCTTCACCTAGTAACATTACTCCTTTTAATTCTCTTTTTACACCATTTGGAAATATATCCTTTTCGGTTATATTATTTAAACTTTGATTTTGATTATTACTATTTTTGATTCCATTTACATTTGGTGATGATGCTCCGACACCGTTATTATTATTCTTTCCAAATAATCTTATCTTTTTATTATTATTTTTTAAATTTACTTCGTTATTGTTATTATTGTTGTTTATTAATGTATTATTTAATTCAGGTGGTTCATTATTCTTTGAAGAAATTGAACTTTTTGAAGAAACTGTATTAAAATCTGCTCCATTGTTACTTGTACTTTGATGATTACTGTTATTTTGATTATTCTGATTATTATCATTTGTTGAAGATGATAATGTACTTGATGAAATTGATGAAGTTGATTTATTTGTCGATGTTTTACTATTTGCTAAATTATTATTACTATTTGAATTATCTAGATTATTATTATTACTATTATTACTATTATTACTGGTACTATTATTTAAAATATTATTATTATTATTTGGTGATGTTGAATTTGTAGTTAATGCAGATGAACTAATCCTATTACTGTTGTTGTTGTTTTTATTATTGATATTATTATTATTTTGAGGTATATTATGTATTTTTTGTAGTGGTTGTGGTTGACTATTTGATAGTATAGTAGGAGAAGATATTGAAGTATGTAATTTATTTGATGAAGAAGAAGATGAGGAGGAAGATGAAAAAAATGATGAAGATGGTGTCGTGTTATTTGAACTTGATGTACTACTACTATTACTACCATTTCTATTCTTTTTTTTAAAAAAGTTTATCATTTTCTTATATATACAAATAAAACTATCTCTCTATTTTATTTATATATATTTATATATATAAATATTAAATTTCGTATTGGGAATAAATAAATAATGTAATAAGTGTATAAAGTGTGAGAGAGAAAGAATTATGTTTTATTATTATGCACTATTATTATGTTTATAAAAAAATATCTTTAATTTTTAAAATATATAACAATACAAACTACATTTATTCTGATTTTTAAATTACATTAACCAAAAATAATAAATAAATAAAATAAATAAATAAAATAAATATCGTTCTAATACATAAAAAGGAGAATTAGGGTGTGCTTTTAATTAAAAGATTTTAGTGCTTATTTATTAAAGAAATACTAAACGCACACACACACACATATACATATACACATGTAACTAATAAATAACACATACAACACTATATTTATATAATAGATTTTATTTTGGTTGGATTATGATGAAAAGTTATAAGATATAAAACAATTATACATTTTCTAATTTATTTTTTTACACACGTCGTTTGAAAATAAAATAAAATAAATTAAAATTAAAATATATATAAATTATTTATTTATTTAAATTACACACAAACACACACAAACACACATACACTCTAACACACATTGTTTTTATATTTCTTTAGATTTAAGAAAAATTTAAATTAATTAAATGTGTGTTTAAGTGTGTTGTAAAATAATATGTGTGTATTTTTAGCTGTTATTAACATATACGAGTTCTAATCACATATTATTCGTTTACGATTGTGTTTGTTCATAGAATGTAACAGTTACAAAAACGTACTTTTTGAAAAATCATGATTTTAAGGAAAAAAAAAAAACGTTGCAATACTCGAAAAAATTTAAAAATGTGATGCAAATCTACAATTAACCAATAAAAATCAGTTAACAAAAAGTTTTTTCAAAAAAAAACAATCACCTGATGGTTGCACTGTTTTTTATTTTTTTTTATTTTTTTTTATTTTGTTATAAGTGACACAAATAATAACAATAAATAAACTTTGTGTTGTGGTTTTTTTATTTTTTTTTGTGATTGTATATATTTTTATTTATTTTGAATTTGTAAACTCACATACATATACAAACAAAAATGAAATCATTATTTATTATATTTATTACAATATTATTACTATTTATTTATTCAAGTCATTTTATAAGTGATGCAAAAACTTTAAATGATATTATTGATCAAAGTTTTCAAAATATGGTTAAAAGAAAACAACAAGAACAAGGTCAATCATTACCATTATCAAATATAAATTATATAAAATTTGATCATTTAAAAGATGATCAACAACAAGAGCAACAACAATCAATTGATAGTTCTGATATTCATGAAGGACATCAACATTTACCAGGATATAATTGTGTTCATGATCAAATTGCAAATAATTTAGGAATTAAAGGAGCAACATTTCAAGAAATGGAAGAAATTTCAAAAAATAGAAAATTATTGGAATTGGAACAAGTTGAATCAGGTGCTGTCGAAGAAAGAAAACCATTAAGATTTTATTTTGATAAAAGATATTTAACAAATGGTCAAGATGAAGGAGCATGTTATAGTGTTGGTCAAATTGTATTATTAGGTGGTGGTACATCTAGAGGTACATGTAAATCAGATGGTTCAGTTTATCCATGTAAATATACATGTACTGCAAATGATTTGTTAACTAGTAATGTAGCAGATTTAATTATTAAAGATATTTTAACAACAATTCAAAATACATTGGGTGAAATGGTATTGGTTAATAGAGGTACTGGTAACCTTAAATTACCTGAAAAGAATTCACTCAACACTAAATACTGTGATTACGGTTACCCAATTCCGCAAGATTATTTTGATGTTGGTGTACCAAATTCCGATATGGTTGTATTTGTAACTGGTCGTCCAATTCAATCACAATCAACCATTGCTTATTCCGCACCATGTATATTTGTTTATGGATCAAGACCATTGGCAGCAACAATTAATTTCAATCCAAGATATTTCTTACCATTTGTTTCAAGTAATTCACCATCGAATTTCATATTCAATGAATATATTCGTGTTGGTATTCATGAAATGACACATGGTCTTGGTTTTACAAATAATTTCTTCCCTTTCTTTAAAGATAGACAAAATAGTGATTCACCATACACATTTGGTAGTCAAGTTGGTGACAATGTAACTACATTTGGTACAACACCAAATGGTAATACATGGATTTACAATAGACCAGGTGTACGAACTCCAGCAATGAATTCATTTGTACGTGGTCATTACAATTGTTATAGTAATAGTTCAAGCTTTCAATTACTTGAGGATTATGGTTCATCAGGTACCGCAGGCAGTCATTGGGAAAAACGTACTGTTGGTGAAGAGTATATGCTTGGATTTGTTTCACCAGTATTTCCAATTACAAATTTAACATTGGCATTACTTTTCGATAGTTCATGGTATGATGTAAACAATTCATTGGCAGAACCATTTATGTGGGGTAAAGGATTGGGATGTGAATGGTTGGAAGATTGTAATTATCAAAGTTGGAATGTTCCAGGTTATTTTTGTGATGATAGTACAACTATTCGTTGTAGTCCAACTCGTGTTGGTAAAGGTAGATGCAACATTCAAGGTGGTTGGGCTAATCTTATTTTAGCTTATCAACATTTTAAAGATAGAACAATCGCTGGTGATTTAATTGCTGATGGTTGTCCATTCTTTGATGTTTCAGGTGGTCAATATTGTGTTGATGCTTCAAATAGTAAAATTGCAAACACTAAAATCAATGAAGTATACGGTGATGATAGTCGTTGTTTTGAATATACAGACACTGGTTCAAATGGTAAATCAAATGATCAAAGTTTAGCATGTTGGAATACAAGATGTGTTGATCAAGTACTTGAAGTATTGGTTGATAGAGTTTGGATAAATTGTAATTTCACAAATACTGGTAAATCATTTAAAGTTGGTACTCTTGAATTCACTTGTCCACCTTATTTCTATCCATGTCAAAGTAATTATTTTATGTCACCACCAAATTCTTCGACCCTAATTTATCCTGGTATTGATAGTGATTTAAATAATTCAAATTCATTATTTAACAACGCAAACTTTAATGTTTTGATTTTATTAATTTTAATCATTACATTATTTAATTAATAACATAATAAAATGATAATATTACCATGTCCATATATGGTGATTTTTGTTTTTTTAATTTAAATTGTGATTTGATTAAATTTATTTATTTTTATAATTTTCTTAATATTCCAGTTAAACCTTTAACAATTAAAGTATTATTATTATATGTTTTTGGGGAATTAAAATTTTTTGAAAATGTATTTTTATGTATAATTATTTCAGATTTTGAATTATTGAATGATCTAAATTTTGAATTATTAATTGTATTTATAATTTCATTGGTAAATTCTTTATGTCTTTCATTTAATACATTATGACCACACCCTTTAAATAAAATGTAATTATCAGGTTTAATAAATTTAAAAGAATTATGTGAGTCTTGGATTGGAAATATTTTATCCTTTGTACCATGCATTAATGTAATTGGATATGATCTATTTTGAATAATTGATTTATGAGTGTCATTTAATTTAAAACCATAAGTTGTATCAAAATGCTGGTTTATAATTGATATTGGTAATTGATTTGATTTTGCTAATGCTTTTTCCGATGATTGGTACAATACTTGTTTTAAATTCTTATTTGGATATTTATCTGATGGATAATTAAGGAAATCATTTGAAAAGAATGAACCTAAAAAATTATCAACATTTTTTTCAATAATACTTGTTTTTAATAAACCAACTTGTTTAATGTAATGGTCAGATGGTCCTTTTAAAGATGTTAATAACATACTATTAATACGATTAGGTGAATTAATTGCTAATGTATATGCGACTTGAGTACCAAATGAAATTGAAACTAAATTTGTTTTATTCCAATTTAAATGATCCAATAAATCCAATGCATCCATTGAATAATCATGCATTAAGTTTGAATATAAATTATCAGATTCACCAATACCTCTATAATGAAATGATACAATTTGAAATCTACCTGGATAATCAATTAAAAATCTATCAATTTGTTGTTTCCAACTTGTTGACGTTGACAGTATACCTGGTAATATCATTATTTTTTCAGGTCCATTATCATATAATTCATAATATAATTTTACTGGTCTATTTCTATTAATACCTGATATAAAATAATTTGATGTTGTTGACGATTCCATAATTTAATAAATTTTAATTAAAATGATATAGTATGATAATAATTATTATAAAAAATATATTATTTTTTTTTTAAACAAATAAAACAATTTTTCAATTCACTCATTACGTAATTCAATTTGAAATTTTATTATTTAGATTTTAAAAAGCATGGATACATTACAAAAGATATTCTCTTACCACTAATTGGTTGAAAATATATGTTTATTTTAATTAAAAAGGGATTTTATCCTTTATATTTTTATTTTTTTTATTTTTTATTTTTTTCTTAAAGAAAAAAAGAGCTGATTGGTAAAATATCATCTCTTTTTTTTCCAAACAATATAATATCTTTTATTCCGTGAATATAAAAAAATACTCAAGGTATATTAAAAAAATATAATCTATTAAAAAAACAACTATCAAAAATAGTGTGAAATAGTTATGTTTACTTATTTTTATTTCTATTAGATATTGGAATACGCCTTAAAATGTTAAAAATCGGAGATTGTTTATAAATTATACATTTAATATAATAGTAGGTTGTATTTTAATAAAAAAAATAAAATGTTTTTATAGATAATAACATTTTAATAAAAAAAATTTATTCATAATTGACTTTATTGTAAATTTAATTTTTATAGTTTATTGTTTATTATTTATTATTATGAAGATATAGTAGTTGGAGTTGTTGTTATTGTATTTCTTTTAATTGCATATGAAGCTAATGGGTAAAATGTACAAAAATCAGTCATAATTATATTTGTTTTTGTATTATTTAAATCTAATTTATCAATAAATTTTAAAAATGTATTTATTTCTGAATTATTCCAATGAAACAAAGAATCAAATGCAATTTGTAATACATTGTTCATATTTGAATCTAGTGTTAAAATACATTGAAGTACCCAAAATGAATCATGTGATTTTGTATTAATTTCATTTTCTAAAAATTGTACTACACTTGAACTATTATGATAATGTTTAGTTGAATAGGATGAAATAATTGATTTATGGTACCAGAATAATGGTTCATTTTCAATATAATCATTTTCTAATTGTGATACTGAATTTGAATAAAGTGCAACTTCTTTACTTTTATCATATCCGTCATCATAAATATTTATAATTGGTGTAAATTCTAATTGTTCAACAGTAACATTTATTCCCAATGAACGAGGTGCCATTAATCCATTTAATTTAGTTTTAATTAATTCTTGAAGTTGGGTATGTTGATCTTTTGAAAGGTATTGTAAATGATTCCAATGTAATATAATTATCTCTCTTTTACCACCTTTCATAAATCTTGCAATATCATCAAGTACATTGCTAATTGGTACGGAAAACATATTATGAATTGTCCATAATTCATTACAATTGCCACCATCTACACTTGCCGGGTATCCTGCAACACGTAAATCAAAATATCTAGTTCCAAATAATAATTGTTTATACAATGTTGCATTTTGAGTTTTTGACCATTTCGATACAATTACATCTGGTGTATAAGATGGACTTTTAAAATCAGGTGATCTAATTGAGTTTCTTGTAATACCATATGTTGATGCATCGTGGCTACCAGGTAAAACTAATTCGCGTACTTTTTTAAATTTAATAGTTTCCCAATGAATTGACATCCAATTTGCATATTCTTTAAATTGAGTAGTTTCAATCAATTGATAATTTGATTCTTCATTATTATAACTACAATAACCTGCTTGATAATCTTCACTTTCATCAATACCTTTTATTTGATATGATGTTTCACATGTACCAGAGTTATAATTTATAACATTGAATGATTGTCCTTTTATATAAGTATTTGAATTCACTATTTTATCTTGTTGATTACCCAATATTACATAATCATTTTGATGATTAAATTTATTTAACCAATGTATATGTAAATTTATTTTACCAAATCCATTTTCATCTCTTGAAAATCGTTCAATTAATGATAACCTTTTACTTGTTGGTCCGTTTGCAGGTGACATTGATAATATTTTATAATTTGATTTCAGTTTATCGTATCCCCATAAAACTGCATAATAACATAATCCTTGATTTAAAATTTTTGATTTGAATTCACCATTATTACCACCATTTCCAATACTACTACTTTCATTTATTACATTTTTTAAATAACAATAATCTAAATATTTATTACTATTATGTGGAATTCCTTTTAAACTATTATGAATTGACAAATAATTTTTTGTATGTGTATGATCACTGTCTAGATTTTTTACAATATATATTTTAACATTTAATCTTTCACCCAATTCACCATTTATTGAAAGATGAATTTGTTGATTCATTTTTTGGTGCGTTGGTTAATAAAAATCTATTAAAATTTAAAAAAGTGAAAAAAAATGAAAAAAAAAAAAAGATATTTTTGGTTTAAAAAAAGTAAATAATTATTTATTGTCATATGACGATGATACCAGATAAATTTCCACCATCATTAACAAAGCTAGTATTAGGACATTACTATGATCAACCTATTATAGATATAGATCTACCTTCAACATTAACACATCTTGAATTTGAAAATAGATTCAACCAACCAATTGATTGTACACTTCCAGATTCACTTCAACATCTATCATTTTATAATACGTTCAATCACCCACTTCCGTCAAATGTATTAAAATCAAATAATCTTCGCACATTGGCACTTGGTTCTCATTTTAATCAATTTATTACCCAAAAGATGTATAAGAATCATTAACAAGACTTAAATATTTCCCAAGAGAAAATCAATTAATTCAAGTTTCTAAAATTAAATCAGTTAGAAATTTATTGTTCTACGTTAGTGGATTTAATGGTGTTTTAAACATTAATTACTTTCCACCATTTTTAAGAAGTATTAATTTTGGTAATTCATTTAATACTAAATTCAACAATGAAGATCTTCCATCAACATTGGTTAAAATTAAATTTGGAGATGTTTTTTCGCAAACACTACCTCAATTACCTCCACTTGTTAATTAAATTTGGAAAAAGTTATAATAGTTTAAAAAAGGTATAATAAAGATTTTTTGCCAAATAGTATTTTAAAATCAATTGAATTTGATCGTTCTTTTAATAAACCTTTTGCTCAAAATATACTTCCATCATCATTAGAAACTATAAATGAATTAATTTCACTTATTTACTCACAAAATAATAAATAATATCCATTAAAATTTTAAAAAAAAATATCTTTCAAATTTTTATTTTTTTTCATGTCACAATAACACACATAGATAACATTAAAAATAATAACAATGGATACAATATTTTTTAAAGTTTGGAGAAATATAGTAATAAGAAATGAAATATTTAAACATTTAGTGGTTAAACATAAACCAAAGAGAATATTTTTTATAGATACAAAACAGTTATATGAATCATTGGTTAAAAGAGGTGAACATCAATATGTGAAATCAATTGGATTCACTGGTAAAGATGTGTTTATAAATGGATATAAAATACCTGATACAATTACATCATTAGATATTGGTAATAAAGTTATAAAAGATTTGGAAATTGGTGATATACCTTTATCAATCACTGAACTAATTATTGGTAGAAATTATAACAAAACTTTTAAAACTGGTGTAATTCCAAATTCAGTAACTAAAATAACAATAGGTCAAATGTACAATCAACCAATTAATCCTAACGATTTACCTGATTCAATTACAAGTTTGAAATTTGTTAGAAATAGTAAATTTAATCAATATATAATAGAGTATGATTTACCTAGTGGTATTAAAGAAATAACATTCTCTGATCATTTTAAAAAAGAATTAAATGAAGGTGATATACCCGAATCAGTTACAAAACTATCATTTAAACATTCATATAGAAATTTCTCTGGTCCAATTAGTTATCTACCAAATACATTAACTTCATTAACAATTGAAGGTTATAGTGAACTTCACAAAGATTTTTATCAAGTACCTTCAATATTACCAAATTCATTAACAGAACTAAACATTCAAATACCAGAGCAACGTAAACCACCACAATTACATAGTGACTTCATTCCAAAACGTGTTACATCATTAAGAATCAGTACTTTTTCAATATCAGGTATACTTCCACCATCATTAACAAAATTAGTATATGGATATTACGATAACGCATTATCTTTTTTTGGTTGGGGTGATCAACCAATTCTACCAAATGATCTACCATCAACATTAACACATCTTGAATTTGGATGCAGATTCAATCAACCAATTGATTGTGCACTTCCAGATTCACTTCAATATCTATCATTTTGTACTTTCTATCACCCTCTTCCGTTTGCTGCATATTCTAATAAATTCAACCACCCTCTTCCGTTAAATGTATTAAAATCAAATAATCTTCATACACTGATATTAGGTTCAAATTTTAATCAATTAATTTCCTCAAAAGATGTATCGGAATCATTAACAACATTACACTATTATCCAAGAAAAAGTCAATTAATTCAAGTACAAGAATTTAAATCAGTTAGAAATGTATCATTCATTGGTGGATTTAATGGTTGTTTAAACATTAATTACTTTTCGCCATGTATTACAAGTGTTGATTTTGGTTCTTATTTTAATACGAAATTCAGCAGTGAAGATCTTCCATCAACATTGGTTAAAATTTCATTTGGAGATGCTTTTTCGCAAACACTACCTCGACTACCACCACTTGTTAAATCAATTAAATTTGGAAAAAGTTATAATAAAACTATACCACCTAACGTTTTACCAAACAGCTTAAAAACAATTGAATTTGGTCATTCTTTTAATAAACCTTTTGCTCAAAATGTACTTCCATTATCATTAGAAACTATAATTGTAGGTACTCGATTTAAACAAGAATTTAATAAATTAAATCTTCCACCATCTTTAATTTCATTTGTTTATTCAAACTAATAAATAAGATATCTGTTAAAATTATAATATAAAAAATATCTTTTTTAATTTTTTTTCCAAAATTTTGACAATTAAATTTATTTTTTTGATATATCGAAATGATAACACACAAACATACAGATAATATTAAAATTAATAACAATGGATATACTATTCTTAAAGTTTGGAGAAATATAGTAATAAGAAATGAAATATTTAAACATTTAGTTGAAAAACATAGACAAAAGAGAATATATTTTAAAAACACAAAACAACTATACGAATCAATGGTTAAAAGAGGTGAACATCAAGATGTGAAATCAATTGGATTCACTGGTAAAGAAGTGTTTATAAATGGATATAAAATACTTGATACAATTACATCATTAGATATTGGTAATAAAATTATTAAAGATTTGGTTATTGGTGATATACCTTCTTCAGTTACTGAACTAATCATTGGTCAAAATTATAACAAGTCATTTAAAACTGGTATAGTTCCAAATTCAGTAACTAAAATAACATTTGGTCAAGCATACAACCAACCAATTAAACCAAACGATTTACCTGATTCAATTACAAGTTTGGAATTTGGTGAACGTAGTAAATTTAATGAAGAGTTAAAAATGGTTTACCTAGTGGTATTAAAGAATTATCATTCTCTGGTTGTTTTAATAAAACATTTAAACAAGGCGATATACCTGAATCAGTTACAAAGTTTTATATAAGTTATGGGTATACTGGATTTATTGGGTTAGTTGGTTATCTTCCAAATTCAATAACTTCATTAACCATTCATAGTTATTTGTCATATTCAAAAGGAATATATAAATCACCATTAGTATTACCATTAGTATTACCAAATTCATTAACAGAGTTAGACATTGAAATAACAAGTTCAACAGATTTATTAGAGTTGGGTGATTTCATTCCAAAGAGTGTCACATCGTTATCAATTAGCACAAAACTATCAGTATCAGGTATATTACCACCATCACTAACAAAACTAGTATTTGGATATTACAACAACCAACCAATTCTTCCAAATGATCTACCACCAACTTTAACACATCTTGAATTTGGAACCAATTTCAACCTACCAATTGATGGACCTGGTATAATTCCTGAATCAATTCAATATTTATCATTTTCCCATAAATTCAATCAACCTCTTCCACTAAGTGTATTAAAATCAAATCTTCACACATTGATATTGGGTTCAGATTTTAATCAATTAATTACAGTTAAAGATATACCCGAATCATTAACAACATTACACTATTATCCAAGAGAAAATCAATTAATTCAAGTACAAGAGTTTAAATCAATTAGAAACGTAACATTTAGTGGGTTTTATAAAGATTTTAATATTAAATATATCCCACCGTGTATTACAAGTATTGATTTTGGTAATTCATTTAATGAAAAGTTCAAAAGCGAAGATATTCCATCATCATTGGTTAAAATTAAATTTGGAGATGAATTTTCACAAACATTACCTCAATTACCACCACTTGTTGAATCAATTAAATTTGGAAGAAGGTTTAATAAAGCTATACCACCCAATGTTTTACCAAACAGTTTAAAATCAATTGAATTTGGTCATTTTTATAATAAACCTTTTGGTCCAGATGTACTTCCATCATCATTAGAAACTATAATTGTTGGATCTCATTTCAAACTAGATTTCAATGAATTACATTTACCGTCATCTTTAATTTCATTTATTTATCCAAAATAAATAATATCTATTAAAATTATAATAAAAAAATATCACCTCTTTTAGAACCTTCTTCAACACCCAAGTTGACTGAAACACTACATGTCAATGCATGAATTTTGTTTGTGTCTTGGTAAAACGAATTTATAATTCCATTTGAATTTACAATACCGATACCTTTTGTTGAAGTACCTTGTGTTGATTTATTGATTTTACAAAGAGATACTAAATAAACAAAAAGTATTTGCTTTATTAATAGTTTTATAAGGGCACATACGATATAACATTTTTTAATATTAATAAATAAACAAAATGAATAAAACTTGTTTCAATTGTAACAATTTAATTTATCATTATTTATACACTACTATTTATATTTGTGTAGATTCAAAAAACATGTTGTATTTTAATTATTAGTCGCATCCACACATACACACATGCACATTATAGATAATACAAATTTATGATGGTAAAAGTAAGAGATATGTCTTTAGTTAGGTGTGTAATTATCTCGTGTCGTTCGTTTTTCTGTTTTGGTCGAAAAATGGATTTTTTGAAATTTTGAAAAAAAATGACAAAATTTTTTTTTATTATACATAAATTTTGGAAACGTACAACAATTTAATAAATAAAATAAAATGAATCAAATTTGTAGGGTTTTGTCAACATCAACAAGATTAAATATATATAGAAATGCATTCAACAAAATAAATAATACAATTATAATAAACAATATATATAACAATAATATAAATACAAGTTTGAACAATGTAAACAGATATTTTTCAAGTAATACCAATAATACAAACAAAGATGACTTGTATGTTTATTTGCCTGTTATATGTATATATGTAGATATCTATTATATGTATATGTTCATATACTAATTGAATTCAATGTATATATATATAGAGTTACATTCAAATTTGTAAATAAAGATGGATCAATTAAAGAAGTATCAGAACCAGTTGGAAGTAATATATTAGAAGCAGCACATCATAATGATGTTGATTTAGAAGGTGCATGTGAATGTTCATGTGCATGTTCAACATGTCATGTTTATTTAGAACCAAAAGTTTACAATATATTACCTGAACCAACAGATGATGAAAATGATATGTTGGATTTAGCTTTCAATTTAAAAGAAAAGTATGTTATCATAACATCATAATATATCCCCTTCCTTTCTCTTCCCCTTCCACACATTCAAATACTAACTATCACCCACACCACAGTTCAAGATTAGGATGTCAAATTAAATTAACTAAAGATTTAGAAGGTATGGTTGTTACTTTACCAATTGCATCAAGAAATATGACACATGATGGTTATAAACCACCAAAACATTAAGATTGTTAATTAATATAATAATATTTAACAAATCAAATAAACACCCCTCCAATATATTCAAAATTTAAATGAAATTTCCCCAATTCGTACCTTTTTTTTTAGTTTGGTTTGGTTTTGTTTCTATAATTATTATTACTTTAAGTTTTTTTATTTATTTACACTGTTCCTTTATATATATTATTGTTATTATTACTATTATCTAATTTTTAGTTGCGCTTGCTTTTAATAATTCTTGTTCTCTTTCCATTGCAATTCTCTTTTTATCGTTTTCAATAAATTGATTAATAATGATATCTTCTTCTTCCTTTCTTTTCTGTAATTTATAAAAAAATTTATAATTGAGTAAACATGTTAGAGAATGTATGTGTGAGAGAGGGTGATATTATTTATGGGGTTGATAATGAATAGATGCGACATACTCTTCTTCTTTCTAATAAATCAGTTGTTGCATTGAATACAAAAACACCACAACTTACAGTTGTGAGTGCTAATACTGTAACGATTGATTTATGAATTATATTTGCAATTTTTGTTGGTGCTCCTCCGTTCATTTTTCGTTATTTATTTGTTGTAATATGAAATTTAAAAAAAAATATTTTTTTTTTTATTTTTTTTTTCGTTTTGTTGATTCAGTTTTCAATTTGTTTTTTGATAATGAAAACAATTTATTTGTTGTCATAACTCTGGCATTAATAGAAAAAATTAAATTTCTCGATTTAGAATACACTTCAAATAATTTTTAAAAAAGAATAAAAGTATTCATTACTAGATGTTATATATACACACTAAATATAATAAGATTTTGGGTTTGTTTGTTTTATCAATAAATAGAAATTAAATTATTGAATCTGTTAATTTTTTTGTAAAATAATACATGTGTGCTTTTTTGAATAAATAGCATGCTGATTGTTTTACATTAAAAAAAATGTTTCAATTTAGTTGTTTATAAACAAATTTAGTTGAAAGAAAGAAAGAGATACACATAGCAACACAAAATGAATTAGATATTTAAGTTCCCTTTAGAATATTACAAAAAAAAGAATATATGAAATTTGTTGAAATTAACAAGTTATTCATATAAAGAAAATGAATTATCAGTACCATGTGAAACTACACTAAATTTTAAACCATGGTTTAGAATTTGATGAACAAGATCAGATGATTTGAGATTAGATGTATCCAAAACTGAAAAGTCTGGATCAATAACACATTGTTGCTTTAATAGTAACCACTATCTTTGTATTTGCCAAGAAGAATAGTATCGGTTTAAGAGTTGGTTTGAGAAAAATTTCTCTTAAATCAATTAAAGATCGCTCAATCAAATAAATATATAATTATTTAGCCACAACATCAACGTTTTTAAAAATTTTATTATTTTTGTGTAATTGTTGAAAATTTAAATATCCCAATTTGATTTTTTAAAATATTCCAAAGCAAAAAACATTAGTCCCAAACAACAATGAATTTTAAATTATATACATATTTATTTATTTTTTCTATATTTTTAATAAACAAATTTAGTTGTGTTAATGTAGCAGATTCTGAATGTGTATTCAAAATATACATTGTTGTTATAACCAAATACTAATAATAATATAATTAATTAGTGCAATATTTAAAGGATATAGGAACCATAACAGGAGATATTGAAATAAAAGATACTACTCAATCAACATATTGTTCAGTTTCATCAGTAATTTGTAACAGTAATAATGGACCAATAATAAAACTCGTAGCTAGATCAACAACAACAGATGAATTGGGATGGGATTAATTAAGTTGTTTACCAATGTTGAATGAAATTTTATTTTTTTGGTGTATACATACCAGTTAATTTCTTGTATACAGTACTATCAAATGTTAATGTAATTGCTTTATATTCAAATAAAAATTTAAAATGGTATCGAAGAATATAATGCTCAAGCAAGTTTATAATAACTATATATGGAAATGAAATTAAAAATTACAAATTTTATTACTATTTATGTAATAAATGAAAAACCAGGCACCAATTTATAAATCAATAAATATTTAAAGTTTTTTTTTTATTTATTATTATCAAAAAATAAATTAATAGTATTATAATATAAAAACAAATACTAATGGAAAATGATAAAATATATAAATACATATATACATTAATACGAGAAATCAACAACATTTATATCATCATCATTTAATGTACAGGAGGATGCGGTGTTTTAAGATTGATTTTAAAGGTATATCTATTTATTGAATCTATAATATATAACAGATGGAAAATAATAATAATACTAGCATTTACTTTGGTCAAACTTATGATTTAGATTATCGTATTGAACAACACCATCATAAAAAGAATCTTGATCTTGGTTGTATTAATTGTATTGGTATTGATGTTATTGGAATTGTAGTTGGTGATGATTGGGTCAGTTATTGATATTGATGGTATTTTTAATAATAATAATACTGGGGTAACAATTTAAATGGAAGTTGAAGTATATAAGGTCCAGGAGAATTTAGCATCATTAACAGATATTTTTATTTTATCAATTTCATCAAACAAATAAAATTTATCACAAAAAAAAAGTTTTTTTTTTTTTTTAATTTTTTTTTTTTTTTGACGCGCGTTTTTTGTTTGTTCATTACACTATTATTTTTCATTTTTTGTGTGTTCTGTTTGTTATATAATATATAATATATATAATTATCTATATAAAAAATGGAAATAGATTTTAATAGTTTATCAAATAAGTCCAGTCAAATTATAAATAGAATTTCATCATTTTCAAGCCCAATTGGATTACCATCATTTAATGTTGAAAGAAATTTACAAGAGATTGGTGATACATCAAAACATTTAAATGATATAACATCTTCGAAAACACCATATTCAAATCAATTTGAATCAAATGTATTTCAAGAATCGTAAGTTTTTATTTATATATATATATATATATTAAAGATGATCATCACATCTATTGAGATTACATGTATACTAATAATAAGATACATACAGTAAAATCAATAGAAAGTATGCATTAGATCCAAAATTATTAGCAAAGAATTTATCAAATATAAATACATCATCATTTACAGGTATAGAAACAAGTCCAACTGATATTGATGGTTTCTTAAAGATTCAATTTGAAAATATAATTTTAAATACAATTGGTGATATTCAAAAGAAAACAAGTAAAGAATTTCAAAGTCATTATGAAGAAACATTAATTAATGATTGGAATAAAGATAAAAAATATTTAGAAGAGATATTAGGTCAAAAATATATTAAAGTATCACCAACTCATATGGGTATTGGTGGTAACGTATTCAATGGTCAACAATCAATGATGCGTAGTACTTCACCAACTAATAGAATTGGTATGGGTATGGGTCAACAATCATCACAATTACGTAATTCACAATCAATGATTGGTGGTAATATTAATAGTAGTATGATTAATAATCAACGTGGTGTTCATACTAGTATGGAAGATCGTACAAAATTATCAAATAAAATGAAAAAGTATGCAAATATAATTGAAGAATTTGATATTCATATGGTTGATCCAGGAAAGATTAATCCATACCCATTGGTAAATAAATTAATGGATGCAAGTTTATCAAGTGTTGATAATTCAACTGGTTCAACTACAATTATAACACATGTTTGGAGTTTAATTTTAAAATTAACTGGTGAAACAACAACAACAGCAAACTCTAGTAGTGGTATCAATGGTGGTGAAATTAAAAAACAACATAAAAGACCAGCAACCAATGAATTGATTAAAAGATCAATTTCATTTTTAGAAGAACAATTTAGTGCAGTAATATTAAATCGTTTACCAAAACATACAAATCGTTCACAACCACTTAGTATCATTATAGCATATATTAAATCATTGGGTCAAACATTGATAACTGATAGTCAAGATGAACAATATGATGGTTGTTCAATTTGGTGTATTATCTATTATTTAATTAGATGTGGTTACATTAATGAAGCACAAGAATTTACAATTAAACAATGTGGTACTCGTTATCAGGATGTACTAATTCCAATATTTAATTCATTCAACACAAGTAATAACAACAATACCAATAATGCATCAACTTCATCAACAATTCCAACTATAATTAATAAAGAACAAAAAGATAGAATGATACGTGAATTTAATACAGCAAAAACCGAAAGTAAAGATTCATTTAAAATATCAGTATTTAATTTATTGGCAAATGGTGATTCAAATGTAACTAAACAACCAGTGTTAACAGCAATTCAAGATTATATTTGGTGGAAATTAAATTTCATTAAACAATGTTCATTAGCAGACCAAGCATTACAAATGTTGGAAGCTTTACAAAATGATATTAGATCATCACTTGAAAAGAATAGAAATAATTATGAAAGTTTAGAATTATTTCAAATATTATTGGTTACATTACAATTTGAAGATGCCATTGCAAGTTTATATCAAAGTGTACCTGAAGATTCATTACATTTAGCAATTGCATTGGATTATTATAAATTATTAAAAGTTGTTTATACATCAAACAATCAACAACAACAACAACATCAACAACACTACCAACAACAACCAACATCCTCCTCTTCATCAACACCAATACAATTAACATTACAACAACAAGAAATATATGATATTCAATCAAAATCAATTAAATTATATTCAATGATTAAACAATATACTAAATTATTTTCATTTGAAGAGAATAAGGAGGCATTGTTTTACTATTTATTGATTACAGATGATGCAATTAAAATTCGTGAAATTTCAGAGTTGGTAGTATGTTCAACAAATGGATTTAAATTTGCAAATGAATTATTAATGTTTACAGAATTTATAAACAAACAACAATGGAGAACTATAATTGAACAATCTGCATTAGAATTGGAGAATAAAAATGACTATATCAGTGCAATTGAATTTTGGTTATTAATTGAAGAGTATCCAAGAGTATTGGAAATTTATAATTCAAGAATATCAGTATTACTTACATCAATTTCAAGTGAAAGAGATCAACTTTATCAATTTGGTAAACAATTATTCAACGATCGTCAAGGTAGATTAAAAACAACAACCACTGCAAGATCATCATATTTAGCATTTGAACAATTGTTAAATCTCTGTGCATTCTTTGATTATTACAACAATGAAAATTATCAAGATGCACTTTCAAAAATTGAACAATTGGAAATACTTCCAATTCATGAAAGTGAAATTGATTCTAAAGTACAAGATTATCGTTTCCTTTCGCCACATATCACTAGAAATTTCTCTTCAATCATTCAAGCATATGTTGATATAATTGAAAAACAATATAATCTACTCGCTGATACTGGTAATGGTGGTGCTTTCAATGGTGTTGGCAATAGTAGTTACACCGCTTTATTTGCTGGTCGTAAACAATCAATTCAAGATCTTCAATCTAGAACTCAATGTATCGCTTTATTTGCTGGTAAAATTGATTTCCCAATGTCTGGTAATATTTTACCACGTTTAATGAACTTTTTATTATTTTCAACTTCATCAAGAAAATAATTAAATCATCGTCATACTACAAACCTTTTAAACAAAACAATAATAACAATAACAATAAATAAATAAAATAAAAAAGATTAAATAATAATAATGACTTGTAGCGATTTAAATTTATATAATTTAATTACTGGTTTCTTCTTTTTTTTGTTGTTCTTTATCGTATGCTGTTCTTCTATATATATTATAACCATGACATGCAGCCATTGCAGCATTACACATTGCCAACATTCTTGTACCTGTATTTTGTGGTTGAATTAATGTTGCATAATATGTCCAAATTGTACCTGTAGCGCATAATGCTAATTATGATAATTATAGTCAGTTATTATGTTTTTAACATGATCATCATATATAGTTATTGTGTTATTAATTATGTTTTTCTACACATACAAGATGCTTGATAAATATCTATATTTTGTGGTGGTTTAGTACCTGATAAAATCTGTGAAATTGGAATAATTGAAAGTGACCATTTCATCATCTATATAAAATGTTGGTAGTGGTATTAATAATATGTTTCTAGAATATATAGTTGTAATTTATAGTTTGATTCTTACTGGTGCTAAATTTGTAACTGAAGGTTAAAATAGTATGTTAATAACTATTGTTGTTACAAAAATGGTATACATAATAAAGTTTATCTTTCCTACCATTATTTAAAAAAGCTAATTTTGGGAACGCAGTAAAGAATTTTGTAGCGAGTGGTCCAGCAAATACAATTTGATTACCTGTATATTTATTTAAAATTCCCTTTAAAACATTCATTTTATGCGTGTGTGTGTTATGTTTATATTATCGTTGTTATTACTACTACTATTAGAGTTGTTGTTTATTATACAATGTTGTTATATATAATTGATTATATATTATGAAGTAGCAGTCGGGATTGGGAAAAAAAATTTGAAAAATAAAAAAAAATAAAAAAAAATGAAAAAATATCTTTTTTTTTTAAAAAGAATAAGTTGAAATAAAATGCAAATAAATAATTAAATTAATACTATAAAATAATTATTAAAAAATAAACAACACACCCCCACTTTTATAAATTTTAAAAAAAAAATTAAATTTTTTAAAAAAAACATGTTTTATATTCACATACAATAAACAAATACAGATTAATAATTATGTTGTTTCTTTGTTTATTTATTTTTGTAGTTGTTTACCATTAGCAGTTGATTGAAAGTTGATTAAAAAAGTAAACGATTTCAGGATGTACTTTAGTAAATCTAGGAGCAGTACAACACTTATTATAAATAAGTGAACCACTTTTAAGTAGTAGGTGTGGATAATTAGATTGTATAAATCTAAATATCTGAATTTGACTAAAGAATGTTGCAAAGTAAAACAATGGATCTAGGTATTCTATAAATGAAATATTTAAACCAATTTCTGAAAAATACTTTGATAATATAATATCCAATGCATCAATGTCACCATTTTTACCAATAAAATCAAAGCACAGAGCAGAATTTTCAAAAAAGAATAATTTACTAGTTTCTTGATCAACAGATATTTCTCCATCATATACTTGCTGTGGTTGCTGTGTTTGTTGTTGAGTGTTATCTACACTATTAAACATTAAATTATAATTTCCAATAAGATAATAAAACAATATTAATCTTTCATTTAGTGAGTAATTTTCATATGTTGAAATTGGTTTCTCAAATTGTATTGCACGTATTGAATATATAAGTTTGCTGCACCCTGAAGTAACAAAGAAATAATTAAATTCTTTTGATGTTATTCTAGATTGATCCAAATTTAAACAACCAGTATTTTGTGGAACAATTTGATTAAATGCTTCTTTTGATTCTAAACAATATTGATAAAATAAATTTGAAAATGAAACAGTACTATTTATTGTAATATTTCCTTTTAATATTCTTTTAAAATTTAAATCAATAAATTCCTTGAATTCAATTGGATGAGTTGTTTTAAACCAATTTGATTCATATTCATTTGTTGATAGGAATAAATGTAAATTGAATTGTGAAAATAATTGGTTCTTGTAATTCTTAATTAAATAATCTAATTGTTTAATTGATTTTAAATTGTATAGTTGAGAATTAAATTCGGTTTCCTCTAGACCAAGTAAATCAATTATATATTTAAACCCATCAACATCACATAGTTTTCTAAATAACTTCTTTAATTTGAATAGTATATTATTTGGCAGATCCATATTGTTATTTATAAGTGGTGTGTTTTCTTTTAAATGTTCTAAATATTTAGATTTAATTTGAGTATCATTTGTTTCCAAGAAATTGAATAGTACTTGAATCAATTGAAATTTAGTAAGGATTAACGAAATCATTTCATCATCCATTGATACCAAATTGAGATTATGTGGTTGACAATGTAAATAATAAAATGTAAAACTATTAAAGAAACCAAACCCAATATTAATAAATGGTAATACCATTTGAATTAATAACAATAATGATGTAATTAATTGACGATCTGATCTAACTATATTACTTAGTTTCGTTGATAATTGACTTGATGTTAAATTGATTGATTGTACAATACTGTTAATTTCATCAATTGATAGGGATACATTTGGTTTATTTAAATATTCTTGAAATAGTTGATGAGAATATTCCAATTTAATTTTATCCATATCTTGATGATTTAAATATTCATTCATACTCTGTTTACATGATGTTAATGGGTTACTTAAATATGAAATTGTGATACAAGTATCTATTAAATCTTGTATTGTTAGTTTCCATAATTGTTTATTTAAACTATAAACTAGTTCTGGTGAATCGTTTAATGGTTTTTCAATTTTTAAAACATTGATTAAAAATTTAGTTTTATCATTAACTATTTTACAATCCATTGATTTCAAACCATCTTTACTGTTTATAAATTCTTTTGTTGATGTATGTAATTTCATTGTTCTTAAATATCCATTAAAATCAATTTGAAAATTATAATTGTTTTGAATATATTTAGCAGTTGAAAATGAGTTTAATTTAAATGCGTATAATAATATATCTTCAGTTATCAGTATTGGGTAATTCCCATTCATTAATTCTACCAATGCAGCTAAACAATCTGAATAAATTATACTCTTTAAAAATGTTTCCCAATCATTTTCAAGTAATCCATTAAACATTAATTGATTTGAATAATTATTAAATAGTAATTGATAAAATTCTTGATCATCTTGAATATTTGAAAATATTCTATCTAATTTCTTTGTGAATATTAAATATTCATTTCTTTTTACTTTTTCCTTTAATAGTTCCATATGTTTATTTTCTATCAACCAATCTACCGATACAATTTGACAATAATTATTTTTTTTAAATTTAAAAGATTCATACAAATTTGAATAAATCATTGTATTTAAGAATTTATTTCTATAAACTTTAAAAAACAATTGATCATTATTACTATTATTACTATTAATATCCATTGTGAGTGTGTTTGATGGAATTATTGATTTTGGTGAGGTGGTTTTTAAAAAAAAAAAAAAGAAAATTTTTTTTAAAATTAAAAAATTAAAAATTATTTATAAAAAATAGATTTAAAAAAGTTTATACAAATATTTAATACTGG
>JABXES010006144.1:0-27625 GCA_013375695.1 Dictyostelium brefeldianum
TTTCAATTTCATTTCAAGATTTATTATTATATACATCAAATTCAAAAAATATTAAATTTTTAATTTTAAATTTATTAAATATTACAAATGGTAATAATGGTAATAATAATGGTGGCGGTAATGATTCAAAACTACAACAACCAAAACTACAACAACAAAATGAAATTATTAGAATTAATTTTCAATCATCATCAATTGATATTACAGTTATTAATGATTATGGTAATAAATATTGTGGTATTGTTGATGTTAAATTTGGTAATATATCAGTTGAAGTTGCATCTGATAGAGTATTGGCTGGTTTATTCCTTAGTGCAAATTATTTTAATATTTCAAAATCAGTTTGGGAACCATTGGTTGAGGAATGGGGATTCAAAGTTGGCTATGAATCAATTAAATCACAAATTGAAGGTGTTGTTGAAACTGATAACATTGTATTGTCTTCAAATCAAAAATTAAATTTAAATATTACAAAACCATTATTTGATACAATCAATGAAACTTTTCCATTGGTTCAATCTGTAATTGATAATATTTTAAAATTATCAAAAACTGTTACAAATACTGTTGGTAATAATAAGGGTAGTGGTGATTGTGGTAGTGGCGTTGATAATCAATTTAATAATAATTTACATTCAAAATCTCAAAATTTTCATCCATTTTTATTAAAAAATCAAACTGGTTTAGAAATTAAATATCAAGTTGTAATGGGTTCAAATTCATTTGATGATTATTTAACTATATTTTCAACAACTAATACAAACAATTTAAATAATTTTGGTTCAACCACTGGTAATCCAGTCAATTTTAAAAATACAATCAGTAGTGGTGATAAAATTTTAAAATCTGGTGATGAAATTTATTTAGATTTAAAAGATACATTGGTAGCAAGTGGAAAACATGGAGAAGCAGATAAATTTAGATCAATTAATAATGCTCAAAAGTTTAGAGATATCACTTCAATTTCATTATTTAGAATTAATATTATGGTTGTTGGTTTTGAAACAATTTCAAATTTACCAATTCATAAAACTGGTATTTATGTTTGTAATTTAATTCCATCAAATAATAATGGAAGTAGTGGTGGTAGTAATATATCTGGAAAGTCAAAATATCAATTACCATCACAACAATTGGTATTTGAAATTAAAGTTTTAGATTCAAGTAAAGTTTTAACAGTTAGATCAAATGTATTAATTGTAAATGAAACTGATCATACACTAGAATATTTAGATAAACCATCTCATCTTCATTCAAAAGGTAATCCATTTATAATTGAATCAAAACAATCAAAATCATTATCATTATATAATTCTAATGGTAGTGGCAGTGCTGATAAAAATCATGATTCAATTGGTATGATTTTTAGTTTTAGACCTTTAATTTTAAATGATATTTTAATTAATAGCGGTAATAGTGGTGGTGGAAGTGGAACTAGTAATAATAATAACAATTTGTTAACAAATCAAAAACGTTGGACTCCACCATTAGATTGTAATAATAGATTATTACATTCTGGTACTTTATTATTTGATTGTCCACCAAATAGATTTTATTGTTTACAAATTGATCAACATTTATCAAATTATCAAATTGAAGAACAACAAATTAACCCATTATTATCAAATAATCAAGATGATTCATTTAACACAACTACAACACCAACAACACCAATACCACAACATCAACCATCTTATCATCATATTAATAATCAACAATATTTTAATAATAACTACAACAATAATGCCACAGAAAACAATGTTGGATCAAGTAATGAACAATTTAAAATTATTCAAGAAAAAAGAACAAATCATATTATTAAAATTGTTGCACCATTAGTTGTTAATAATCAATTTACAGTACCAATTGATATTGTATTTTATGATCAAGAATCAAATAATATTGTTGGTAAAGAAAAGATTAATCAAGGTATTTCAAAGGGAATTTACAGTGTAAACATTGAAAGATTAATAATGATTAAAATTTTTATAAATGGTTTTGGTGGTGGTTGGAGTGAATATATTCAAATTAATCAATCTTCATTAAATTATATAAACAAACAACAAAGAAAAATTAATTCACCTGGTACTGCAAATATTCCATTTTATATTAACATTTATCAAAATGAATTATTTGGTTCAATTCAAATTTGTTTATATCCAACTTTTATAATTTTAAATGAAATTGGTTTAAATTTAAATATTAAATTTAATAATTTTATTAGTAATGCAAGTAGTAATCAATCAACTAGTGGTGGTGGTTCAAAACCATTATCTTTATTTTCAAATATTTCAAAACCATCAAATAATAATAACTCTGGTAGTAATGATGGTAATTCAACAACAATTTTAAAAATTGATGAAAAAATTGATTTTAAAAAAGATCCAAGAAATTGGTATAAACAATCTGATGATATTCAAATTAAAACAATGTTTTCACCAATTTCATCAAATAATAATAATAATGTTGGAACAGGTAGTGGTAATGGTGGTGTTGGTAATATTCATCAATTATTATTACAAGTTGATAATAGTTCAGAATGGTCAGAACCAATACCAATCCAATTAAATAAACAAGAATCTATAAATATCATTAAAAATGATAAATATACTGGTAAATCACATTCATTACAATATTTAGTATCAACAAGTCAATCAAATGAATCATTAACAAAAATTATTACAATTTCACCTCAATTTATATTGGTTAATAATTTAACAACTCGTTTATATTATTGTCAAAAAGATTCAAACCTCTATCAAAATTATTTCATTGAACCAAATGAAACAATCCCATTTCATTTTATGGATGAACATGTTTGTAAAAAGATTTCTTTCAAATTATCAAACAAAAATGAATGGTCTGGTTGTTTCAATATAAATAGAGTAATTTCATTTAATATTAAATTGGATAAACCAACAAATAATAATAATGGTAATAATGATAATGATTCAAATAGTAACAGTAGTAGTGATACAGATCCAAGTAATGATTTATCTTCATCTTCTTCCTCTACCACATCTTCTTCGTCTTCTTCTTCCTCTACATCCTCATCTTCTTCTTCCTCTTCTTCACCATTATTATATTCATTATCAACATCTTCAACATTGGATGATAAATTTTATTTACCAATGATTCAAATTTTACAAGAAAAAGGAATTTATTTTGTAATTATAAATCCAGAAACCAAAGATTATCCACCATATATAATTGAGAATTTAACATCCATTCCAATTGCAATTCGTCAAGTTGATTCAAATGATCAACCAATTATATTATATTCAAACCATTCAAAGAGATATGTTTGGAATAATCCAATGGGAACAAAGAGATTATTAATTACAATACCAAATACAAATTACAAGAAAAATGTTTCATTGGATAAACTACAGTATCATCAACCATTTCAAATTAAATATTCTTCAACTAAAACTTTAAATATTCGTTTGGAAATTTTTGCAAATGGTCCAACAAATATTTTACGTTTAATTGATTTAAATGATGATGAATCAATTTCAAAAATTAATCAATTTAATAATGCTGATAAATTATCAAGTAATAATAATAATAATATTCTTGGTGGTGGTGATGATAATATTAAAACAAAAAATAATCAACAACAAGTTATTACTTATGATTTAAATTTTGAAATATTTATTGGTGGGTTAAATGTATCAATAATTGATTCAGTACCAAAAGAATTATTATTTATTACATTGGTTGGATTACAAATTAGATTTAAAGAAATTAAAACTGAACAAAATATAAATTTATCAATTCATTCATTCAAAGTTGATAATCAACTGTATCATACTCCATATCCAGTTATGATTTCATCTTACAATTCAAATAATAATAAACCAACTAAACATTCATTAAATGTTTCATTAATTCGTTCAAGTCAATATCAACCAAAAGAATTGCATCAAGTTGGTATAGAATATATTAAAGAATTGAAATTAGATGTTGAACCAATTCAAGTTGAAATTGATGAAACTTTATTATTTCATTTAGTTTCATTTATTAAATCAATTAAATTACCAACAACAGCAAATCAACCAACCACACCAACCACACAAATTGTTAAAATTCAAAAAATTTATTCAAATTTACCAATTCCAATTTCTATAAATTCAAAAAGATTATATATTGAATTATTATATTTACCATTGGTTGATATTAAATTAAGTTATAAATCATCACCACATTCAAGACCAATGATTGGAGTTTGGGCGTCATCTGCATTTTCTGCAATTGCAAACATTGATAAAGCAAGTTTACGTTTATCAAGTTGGAAATTAGAACATCAATTTATTACTGCAACAGTTTTGGGATTGGAGTTATTAAATCATTATAAATGGGAAGTTTCAAAAATTTTATTGTATTCAGATATATTTGGTGCACCTTTATCATTGGCTGAAAATATACATCGTGGTTTAAATGATTTTATAAATGAAAGTAGTGCTGGTCTTAATAATCCACAAGATTTTGGTAAAGGTTTGGTTAAAGGTACAAAAAGTTTATTTGCAAATAGTTTATATGGTATTTTTAATTCTGCTTCAAAACTTTCAAATACAATTGGTACTGCTATCGCTCCATTTTCAATGGATGAAAATTATTTAGCACAACGTGATCTATTTTCACGTCATATTCAACAACCAAAACATGTATTTGATGGTGTTTCAAATGGTATTGAAAAGTTTTCACAGGGTTTAGCATTGGGTATTTCTGGTTTAGTTGAACAACCAGTTAGAGAATTTCAAGATCAAGGTTTCTCTGGATTGGTAAAAGGTATTGGTAAAGGTTTAATTGGTACATTTGTTAAACCTGCTGTTGGTGCAATAGATATGATAAATTCTACTTCTCAAGGTATCAGAAATTCTTATTTAGATACTTCTCTATTTAAAACTAGAAGCAGACCACCAAGATTCATTGGTCCTGATTCAATCATTCGTTCATTTTCATTTGAAAAATCATTTTGGCAACAAATAATTAAAACAACTACTTCTTTGAAAAATCGTTCTCTCTATTGGATAAATTCAAAAGAATGGTATATAATTCATTTTAAAATTTATGATGATAAAAAATCATTTAATTTTATTATCATTTCAACAATTTATTTTTATTTATTTGATTCAAATTTTAATTTAATTTTAAATATTAAATTATGGGGTATGTAGTAGTAGAAGTAGTAATTATATGTATATATATAAAAGATGATTAATTTGATATTAATATTAATTTCTTTTTTTCGCTATAGATTTACAATTATCATTAAAACAAAATGATGATAGATATTTATCAATTCAAGAAATTAAACGTAATGATTCTCCAAGAAATAATCCAACCTATATTTTATTATTGGATAAAGATGGTAAATCAATTTCATTTTCTTTATTAAATTCAATTCATAATATTATTAGTACTATTAAAATGGATCAAACTTATTTTGTTTCAAATTAATAAATAGATTTCACATGAAGATCAAAAAAAAATTTTATTTTTTTTTTTTTTTTTTTTTTTTTTTTTTTTTTTTTTTTTTTTTGAATTTATTATAATTTGTAATATAGATATCTATATGTGTGTCTGTGTGATATGAAAAAAATATATATGTATATTTTTTTTAAAATTAAATAAATAATAAAAGTTTTTGATGAAAAAATAAAACACCAATGTTTGTGCAAAAAATTTAAAAAAAAAAAAATAAAAATAAAAAAATTTATTTGTATATAAAATTTGTGTGTCAGTTGATAATAATAATATGATAGTATAAATATTATATTTTTTTTATATGGTGGGACGCTAACAAGGCAAACTTTCTGTGCGAAAAATAAAATTCAATTGAAAAGAAAATAAAAAACTATTTATTAAGAAAAAAATTTGAAAAAAAATTAAAAAAAAATAAATTTTAAAAAAAAAAAAAAATAAAAAAAGCCGTTAAAACACACACATACATACTCACAAAATACAGCACAATAATTGTAGTTATAATTTTATTATTACTATTTATATATATTGTGAGTATGTATGTGTGTGTGTGTGTTTTTCATTTTTTGATACTGTCTCTCTCTGTATGGAATTAAAATAGTAAAAAATAGTTGTGAAAGAAAGGGAAGTAAAAACAATGATAGTTAAAGCAGCAACATAAAGAAACACATAAAAAATAAAATTTTCAAAATATCCAAAAGAAAAAGTTTTTTTTTTGCACAGCGATAACAAGCCAAAAAAATTTTGTTTTGGTTTCATGTAAAAAAATATAATATTATATAATCATACAATTATTATTATCATTATATACAAATAAAACTTTTTATTTTTTCAAATTTTTTTTTTTTTCTTGATAAATAGTTTTTTTATTTTCTTTTCAGTTGAATTTTATTTTTCGCACAGAAAGTTTGCCTTGTTAGCGTCCCACCATATCAACTGACAACAAATTTTATATACAAATAAAACTTTTTTTATTATATATTATTATTATTGTCATTATTACTATTTTCTATAATATTATTATTTTTTTTAGATTGTTCTAAAATTGGTGTTATTAATTGATTAAATATAGATTCATTTGATAATGGAGTATTATCAATGACAAGATCCCATTTTCTAGATTCATAGAAATCAACAGTATCTTGCATCCATTGATAATCATGTTCATTATATATCTTTCTTTCAGGTTCTCTTGTTAAACGTTGTTGAATTCTTGACCATAATTCATCTTTTTCAACTTTAAGGTAAACAGTTTTAATATCAATATTTGTATATTTTTTCAATTCTTTAATTTGTTCAGATATAATTGGATCTAAATAATGACCATTATTCTTTGAATATAATATAGCTGAATATGGTGATCTATCAGCAATAAACACTTTATGTTGACTATTATCAAATTTACCAATTGTATTTGTTGAACGACCGCACACACCATTACCAACGCCAACACTACCATTTTCAACTAACTCCATTTTTAATAATCTTTGAAACCAATTTGATACCCATACAGTTTCCATTGTAAGTGATTGGTTTGGTATTGAAAATGAAGGCATATCTAAAAATGCTTCATCCAATACAGTGAATCCAACTTGTGAAAAATATTTACATAATTCAGTTTTACCAGATCCATGACATCCTTCTAAACATAAAACCGTTATTAATTTCTTTACACCATTTGTTTTACTAGTCATCCTCCGTTGATTATTTATTTGTATTTGTTATTAAAAAAGTGCGCTTGTTTTTAAATTTTACGAAAAATAAAAAAATTTAATTTTATTTTAAAAAAATTGGTTGATTGTTTTTTGGGTATTATAATTTAATTTTTAATTTTATTATTATTACTGTTACTAATTTGTTTTATTTATTATTTAATATTATTTATTATTTATTATTTTTTTTTAGATTGGAGTTGGAGTTTCTTCAATTGTAGTATTATGATTATTTTTAGAGGTTGATAAAACTAAAGCAACTTGATCGGCTAGATAAGATTTTCTAATTAAATAATCTAATTGTAATGGAATATGTTTACCAGCTTGAGATAAACGAGCAAACAATTGATAAAGTATTTCCTCTGGAAACAAATTAAACATTGGAATATATTTGAAAACATCATCGACAATTGTTTCAATGCAAAATTCACGCAACGTTGAGACTGTATGTTCAGGAGTGAAACAATAGACATCTATCATACGTTTATTTTTAAAGTAACCGCCCAATGTATACATTTTACCATTGTATACCCATGCGGAATGTAATTGTCTACAACATGGAACTGTGGTTTCAATTTTTGGTGAAATCCATTTCATGGTTCGTGTATTTAGTATATATAAATCATTGAGTTCTTGATGTTTACCCCAACCACCAAATACAATCATCGATTCACCAATTGCAACTGATGTATGCAATTGTCTTGGTATTGGACAATTACCACTGGTGGCAGGTTGACTCCATTCCATTGTTTCTGTATCTAATATATAAACTTTATTATCTTTTCTCTTGTCGTTTGAACCGCCAAATGTAATAACTCTTTTTCCAAAACTACACATTGTATGACACCAACGCTCTGATGGTGGTGTACCAATTACATCATGTTTAACCCAACGCATACTAACTGTATCCAATGAAAACAATTCATTGGAATAACGTGCTCCACTACCACCAAACAATATCATTCGTTTACCAACATTACATACTGAATGTGATGATCTTGCTGATGGTGCTTCGCCACTACAAATTGGTTCGGACCATGTAAATGTCTCTAAATCTAATACATGTAAATCATTTAAACATTTTGACCTATATCCTCCAAATATATACATTTTATCTTCTATAATTATCGCTGAATGTCTATATCTTCCATTTGGTGCAATACCTTTTGTTTTAATTTCAACCCATGAAAATGTATCTACAAATAAATTAATTTAATAAATAAATCAATTAGTATAAATATATATAAATGTTGTATACATAATTATTATTAATTAATTAATTTACCTAAATATAAAAAATATAAATCTGATAAACCATGTGAACCATCAGGTGTACCACCAAATAAAATTACTTTATTCTTATATAAACAAGTAGTATGACCATGTCTTTCAACTGGAAAGAAACCTGTAGTTGAATTTGAATCATTCATTGAAGAAGTTGAAGAGGATAATGATGGTACCGCAGATTGATTGGAATTTGATACAGATGTAATTGTTGACATTAATGACATTAATGAATTTGTAGATGTATTTGGTGATGTTGATGTAGATGATACAGCTGAACCACCAGATGATGAGTTCATTGGTGCTTGTTGTTGTAACATTGCTTGTTGTTGTAATTGATAGTGTAATTGTTGTTCTAATTGCATATGTTGATCTACATTTGGTGAGGAGGAAGAAGGAGAAGAGGAGGAGGAAGATGTTGATTGATCATTATTAATATCTTTTGGTACAATGGGAATTGGTGATATTGGCGATTGAATGGTTTCTTGTTGATAATTTATTACCATTTGTGATCTGCGTGTTGCAATTAATTTCCATCCATTTGCAATATTATTATCTTCCATCATATTATAGATTTTATTTGTTAAATAATATTATTATATTAACCAACTGTGTATGACTATATAACTGTTTCTTCAATTTCTAGTTTTTATTCTTTCGTCTTGTAAAAAATTAAATAAATAATTGTTGTTGTTGGATGTTGTATGTAATTGTTTGTTTTTAATTTTCTACTAAAAATTTATTTGTATGCTTGTTTTCTAAATAGTTAAGTGGATATGAGTAAATATATTGAAAAATTAATAAATTTACTTTTTTTTAATTGGTCATAAATATGTTTAATATTTTTAACAATTAATAAAATTAAAAAAAAAATAACAAAACAGTATTACAATTTTATTTTCTAGATTTTCCCAAATATGATTTTTAGTGTAATATATAACTTTTTTATGATATTTTGATATTTTATATGTATTTAACGCACCTTTAATTAATAACAAATAATAATAATTATTATCACAAAGAAAATGTGAAAATTAATTCTTCAAAATAGTACTATTACAAACTATATTTATATATATACAATATAATTTTTTATATATAATAAAAAACAGAATTACTTTTAATATATTTATTATTATAATATGTGTTTTGTTTGTTTTTTTTTTTTTTTGTTTTTTTTTCTCCTTATCGACCGATACTATTTAAAATTTTTATAAAAATAATTAATTAACCAAACAGTAACACTACAAAACGACAATAACAACAACAACAACAACAACATAAAAACACCACACAATAAAAAATACAATTATTATATGTGTAACATATATAATTATTGTATCCACAAAGACAGAAATATTAATACACACACATTGTGAACTAAATGTAATTTACAAAATAATTAATAGTATTTGATATTTAAATAAAAACTATTGAATTTTTAATGTCCATTATCGATGTGTGTATGTGTGTTTATTTGTGCGTGTGAATAGTTTTTTTTTAATGTGTTAAAGTTTAATGCAGTGTGTTGTACCGGTAGCCGATAAAAATTAATATTTTTAATTTGTAAATTGTGATTTTGTAAATGGTTTGCCATTATATATTAGAAAACCAATAATGGTTTTTGTTTTTTTTTTTCCAAAAAGATATAGATTTTAAAAAAATAATAATTATATTAAAACAATGAATATTATGGTGTGATACTGTGTATTATATTCTTACATTATTATAAATTGTATTATTATTAGTGGTGTTGTTGTATGTCCTTTTTTTATGATTTTGTTTTAAAAAAAACTACTAAACTAATAAACTATATTTATATTTTTTTATATTAATGCTAATTATAATAATAATGAATAAAATGGAATAATTAATGCGACACTAGGTAATCATATATAAAATTACTATTTATGTTTTTTACATTTTTGGAAATTTTAATAAACAGGTTAAAGTTAATAAAATTTCAATTGTTTTCCTTATTTATTTAAATTTATAAATAAATATAGTGTGTGAGTGTGTGGGAGTTTTACGAAATTTATTTATTTTTATGTGTGAGTATATGTTACACCATGACATATAAAAAATATACCAGATATTAAAATAATTATGTGGTGTGTGTGGTGGTAATGAGAGTTATTAATTGTAATATATGTTTCTTTTTTTTTGAATGAAATTTTTATTGTGTGTCGTAATAATTTGTATATGTGTGTGAACATACAACATTTGTATATAAATAATTTAAAAAAAAAGAATTTAAACGGGGTGTGTGTAATTATTGTGTTTAAATTTGTATATTTGAAATCAAAGAAAATTTGCAATTGTAATTACCCAATAAAAATAAAATATTATTACTATTACTAGTAACACACTTACACAAGCAATTGAAAAATACATATAAGTGTATATATTAGAATATTACCTTTTTATTTTATTTGTTGTGTGTGTACTTGAATGGTGTATATATTTATGATTAGATTGGGTAGTATTTTAAAATGTAACTTCCTAGGAAATTCTCTTTATATGTATATTAAAGTTTTGTTGTTTATATTTTTTAAAAAATAGTGATACTGGTAATAATAATAATGTGTGATAATGAATCATTTATTTATATTATTTGTTAAATTTTATTTTGAAAATATGAAAATTAAATAATAATAAATTAAATTTAATCAAATAAAAAAATTAAAAATGAACATAAAAAAAAATACATATTCAAATAATTTAATTTAAATTATAATAATCGAAATTTGAAAAAAAAAAAAAAATTAAAAATAAAAAAAAAAAAAAAAAAAAATAAAAAAAATTTAATTTAAAAAAAAAAAATCCAAATTTTAAAAAAAAAAAAAAAAAAAATAATAATAATCAAAACAACAAATGATAAAATTATAAATTAATTATCTCAACAGTTTATTATTATTTAAAAAATGGGTTATATAGATTGAATAATATTAAATAAATTTTTATTTATAGAAATCTTTGATGGTTTTTTTTTTTCAACAGTCGGTGGTATTCGAATAATATCTTCGAGAACCAAATCACCTCTCGCGATTTGTTTTTTTTATTTTTTGTATTTTTTTTCACCATGTGGTTATTGTTTATCTTCATATTGTTGTTGTGGTGTTATAACCAAAAGGTTAAATAAAAAAAATGGTGGTTAAAGTTGAAACGGAAAATAATGATCGATTAGAAATAAGAGAATGTGATTATGAAACAATATTATCAATTAGAATTAAATTATTTTGACCGAATAAAGAAAAGGAATATTTTCAATTAGAATCAGATTACTGTTTATCAACTAAACATTTGGGGTTATTTAAAAAAGGTGAAATTGGTTCACACCAACCAATGTCAATTGTATCAGTATGTTTTTCAAGTCCAAATGAAATTCAATTTAGATATTTAGGTACTCAATCGGAATATCAAAATAAAGGATATGGGTCAATATTGATTAATCATTTTATAGATAATATAGCTATCCCACTCAACATTAAAAGAGTATGGTGTAATGCAAGATCTTACAAAGTAAACTTTTATTGTAAAAACTTTAACTTTAAAAAAACTTCATCCTCATTCACAAAAGATGGAATTGATTTTATAGTTTTAGAAAAATTCATTTAAAAATAAACAACACAACAACAAATATTGAATAAATAATATATGTTACTTTTATTTATGGTAACTTTGTGTTTTTGTTTTATAATGTAAACTTTTCTCTTACTTCTTTACCATTTACAATGATTGAAGTTATTGATTTTCTTCTACAATAATTTAATATACTTGTTGAAGCATCTTTGGTGGGAGTGTTAATTATTAAAGTGAATATTGAGGAAGGAAGATGTTCAAGTGATTCAAATTCAGTGAAATTACCAAGTGTAAGTTTGACTACTGTTGATGGGATAGTTGTTTTAGTTAATTTTAAATTATAATTTGATAATTCTAATTCTACTACTTTAGTACCAAATAATCTATTTGAAACAGGACTTGTAAATCTATAACCACATTTGAATTTTAATATACTATCGTATGGAATATTATTACCTTTTGTATTTAAATCAAATCTTTCTCCTAAATCTAATTCTGTTACTGATGTTGGTATAGATCCTTCAATAAATGCTCTACCAAATACTTTAAATGATAATTTTGTTACTGATGATGGTATTGATCCAACATCAATTGAATTACTAAAAAATGGTATAGACAAGTATCTTGTACCTTCTGGAATACCTGATCCAACAACTCTAATTGGTTTATTATCTGGATAAACATATGTATCAACCAAACTTGATTCATTAATTAATTTTATATTTGGATCCTATAAAATGATATGTATTAATATTTTGTGTATGACTAGTCATCATTACTATATACTCTGTACTTACCAATAATTCATATAAATTTAATGAACTAATTCTTGCATTTATATTTTCAATTAGGCAGAATTGTAATATGTTTTTAATTGGATTTGATAAATGGTCTGGAATTAAAGGGATGTTGTTTGAATCTCTAAGATTTAAATTACCACCAGCCATTTCAATTAATGTACAACCAAAACTATAAATATCAGATTTAACAGAAGCAGTGTTATTTTGTAATTTAACTTCTGGTGACTGATGTGATACTCTACCAATTAATGAGTCATAATTTGAATTTAATTCATTAGTGAATGATTTTGAGTAAATGAAATTGATGAACCTTGTACCAATTATTTCTCTATGTTCACCTAGTACCAATAAAATATCATCACTGTTTATATCACCATGAACAATTTTACAATTGTTATGAATATCTGATAATTCTCTACTACAATTTAATACAATTTTAATTAATTCTTCATTTGAAAATGATGGTTTTTGTTTAATTTGTAAATAATTTGAAATTGTAATTGAATTTTCAATATATTCTGTATAAATGTAAATTGATTCTCCAATTTCATCAATACCGCTTCCATAATATTTAATTGTGTATTCACTATTTGTTAATCTTTCTAAAACTTTAATTAAATTTTCATTCTATCAAAGATTAACTAGTTAGTAATTGACCTATGTAAATTATAAACAGTATTATACAAGTTACTTACCAATCTATACTTTTTAATCTTTTTTGCAATACAAATATCAACTTTTTGATCATTGATTAAACCATCTAGTTTTTTTAATAAAAATGAATCATTTCCAATTTCTGCAACTAATTTCCATTCGCTATCTATATGTGGTAAATAGTTTGTACTTGTATTACTTGTTACTGGTGATGATGTTGAAGTTGATATTTGATTTAAACCAGGTGACGATTGTAGAGTTTCAATATTTAAATTTAAATGATTTAATTGTAATATTTTTGATAAGTTGTTTTCATCTGTGCAGTTAAATTGATCAATGTGATCATTTATTAAAACTTTACATAATAGTTTTTCCAAGTTTTCCAATGTGCTTGAATGAAGATATTGATTTACTCTTTTGGTTTCACTGTTTATACGATTTCTAACATATTCAGGATATTCATATGGTTTTCCATTGTTTTCATGTTTGAAATAATCTGGTTCATTTATGAAATGATTTGATTCGTTTTTATAAAATTCATTTGTTTCCAAAATAAATCTATCTTCAAAAAATTCTTTATAAACTATTAATTCTTTATTTCCTAATTCAACTGTTGTGTTTACAATATGTATTAGTATTAGTTTTGTATTATGTTTCATTATTGTATGATGTAAAATGTAATATCTATACATACTAAAACTGTTTATAACACTTGTGATTACATTTAAATTTGCCGAGTTGTCAATTCTATCATTTTTAATATATGAATGTAATGTGTTACCCAATGTATCTTTAAATGGATTAAAAGCAACTACCCACATATCACATAATTCTGAATATATAAATGGTGATACTCTTGGTTGATTATCTATATAATATTCTGGATTATCATTCTGTTTAAAAGAGTGATATAATAGTTATTAATACATATTCTTCATTAGTTTGTGTAATTAGTATAATGCTATGAAATTTACAATTGGTGCTAAAAAGTTATTGATTGTATTAATTGCAAATTTCCAATTATCCCATTGTTTCTTATAATATGATAGCAATGATTGTTCGTTTGGTATATTCTGAATAATGGTTACTAATTTTTCATTGATAAATGATTTTATATTTGAATAGAAATCTGTTAAAATCTTTTTGTCTATTACTTGGTTAATTACATTTCTGAATTGATGTTGATGTTGATATATTAATACATTATAAAAACACTGATTTATATGTACCATACAAACACTTACGTATAAAGATAAATAAACTCTTCTCTAGTTATTAATATCCCACAAAGTAAATCATTAATATGTTTTTTACATATTTCTAAATATTCATCACATGATGGTTTTGGTTCATCTGAAATGACATTATCAGTAGTTACTGTTGTAGTAGTATTGGTCGTAGTCATAATAAATAAATATATAATATATGATATTGATATGTATCAATAATAATATCTATTTTTAATTTTTTTTGGTTTATGCGAATAAATAAAAAAAAAAATGCCATCAGGTTTTTCCCAAAGCCAACTATTTTTCGCAAAAAGCCAGATTTTTTTTTGATAAAAATTAATTTTTATTTTTCGTGCAAGTTATAATATATTACAAGAGTCGCTATTACTATTTGATGAGGAAGAAGGAGAAGAAGGAATGTTATTTGTTTTTATAATTTCATCTAGATTATTTATCATTTGGTCAATTAATAATTGAAATGATTCATTAATGTTTAATGATGATTTAGCAGATACTAATTGAATTGATTGTATTGAAAGGGAATCACAAAATTGTTTAGATGTTGATATGTCAATAACATGATTTGGTAAATCTGATTTATTACCAATGATAACAATTGATGATTTAATTAGTGGACAATACTTTTTAATTTCTTTTAACCATATTTGTAAATTGTCAAATGATGATTGATTTGTAACATCATATAGTAACATAAATCCATGACTGCGTCTATAGTAACTACTTGTTATTAATCTAAACTTTTCACCACCATTGATATCACATATCTGTATATTTAATCTTTGTCCATTGTATAGAATATCTTTAAATTTATATTCTGCACCTCTTGTTTTTTCATATGATTGAAATGAATCATTTATATATCTATTCATAACACTACCTTTACCAGTATCATAATCACCCATCATTAATATTTCTAATTTATAGTCATATTCATTATTTGTTTGTGTGTTTGTCATTGTTATACGTGTCATAAAAATAAAAAAAAAGATACCATTTTTCGAATTTAAGAAATTTGGGTAAGGGTATATATGTTACATTTTTATTGGTGTGGTTTCAGTTGCCGTCGACATTTTTTATTGTTTAATTAAAACACTTGATAAATGATGTGTAAGTGGTGTGGTTTCAGTAGCCATTGACATTTTTATAGCGCAAGAAGTTTTATTAAAAATAAATAGTCTTGTAATGTTTGTGGTGTGAGGTGGTTTTGCAGATGGAGTTCTAGAAATATTTAAACTTGTGAAATTTAATGTAGTATCATCACCAACTGTTGAAATTGTACCTGAATATGTTTCTGCTATACCAGTTGGTTCACTTAATACCATTTCAATTGTACCATTTGGTATAAATCTAATATAACCAGATTCTGAATGCATTGGTTTCTTTTCTTCTCCAACCATTATCCATGTCTTTTGTCTGTATGATTAGTAATTACAGCCATATTATTAATATATTAACATAATGTACATATATAATCATATGATTGTAGTTAACTACATACTGATAAAAAACGAATGGTTTGCCATTATTTGAAAATTCAACTTCTTCATTATATGTAAATGGTTTAATTGTTGGATATTCACCTTGACCTGTTCCTATATATTTTCCTATTATATTATTTGGTATGCTCATTTTATATGTATGTGTATGAAATTTAATTTAAAAAAAATGATGAAAATTTTTTTTAATTTTCATTTTTTTTTTTTACAGTTTGTGGTGATCATAATTTTTAATTAAAAGTAACACAAATATACACATATCATATATATACATTATGAATGTTAAATTTACATTAAATAAATTTCCAGTTAATCAAGAAGTTAAAGATGCATCAGGATCATTATGGGGTTGTGTAATTCAACCATTTAAAAATCAATCTGTATATCAAGAGAATGCAAAGAATATAGATAGATGTAAAAAATGTTTTGCATATATAAATAACTATTGTAAATTTGAACGTGGTGGATGGTGTTGTAATTTATGTTTAAATTTAAATCAAATTAATTTAGGTGGTCCATGGGATGAAAATGAAAATGATGACGACATTCAAGATATAAATAATAATACAACAATGACATATGAAGAAAAACAACAATTAAAACAAGAAATGTATGCTCAAAAATATAGATATTCACCAAATTCAAATAATATCAACAATAACAACAACAGAGATACATTACCAGAATTAACAAATAGTTCAATTGAATTGTTAGTTGATGATAATGATGAAATCCCAAATTCAATTCCATTCTCAATGATACCATTAATTAATAATCCAATTTATATTGCTGTAGTTGATTATTCTGGTAATCAAATTGAACATGATGTTATCACTTCTGGTCTTGAAGCATTGGTACATGCATTACCATCAAATGCATTATTTGGTCTCATCACTTTCTCAACAAGAATAGGTATCTACAATCTAAACACCTCAACACCACTAGTCAAATTCATAGAATCTTCCTCAAATTTTAATTTCTCTGATATACTACCAATTGATAAATTTTTAGTAAATGTAAGTGACACACACACATACTCTACATACAAGTACACCATCATACTAATTTACACTATGTACTACTAGAAAGGAAAAAATGAAAATAATATAATTAAAGCAATTCAATCAATACCATTAATTAATGAGACAGTGTCAAAGAAATTAAAATCAGACAAGTTGAATGACACACTTAAATTATTGGTTCAATATTTGTCTGTGGAAATATTTAAAATGAATGTTAAAGTTGGATTGTTTTTAACGGAAACACAAGTAAATAATGAATTTACTTCATTGGAAGAATTAAGTAATAGTCAAGGTAAACCTGAATTCTTTAAAGCAACTACAAACATTTACAAGAAAATAGCTGAACGTTCAATTGATATTGGTGTTCATTTCGATATATTTGCAGTTGGTGAAAAGTATTTTGGTTTTGATTCACTTAGATTCCTATGTTGTTTAACTGGTGGCCAATTATTTAGATATAATAAATTATTACCAACTTGTACTTTACCACAAGATATGTAAGTGTTTTTCATTAATACAATAATATATACATATCAACATTATATTAATTGTGTTCTTTGGTGACACTCACAGATATAAATTAGTATCAGTTGGATGGGGATTTCATGGATTAATACGTGTTCGTACAAGTTCACAATTTTCAATTGATAATTCATATGGATCAATTGTACCAAGTAAACAATATGAAAATTTATATCACATTGAATCAACTAATCCATTTTCAAGCATTGCCTTTGATTTTAAATTTAATAATTCAAATGATCATTTCCAAGAGTATGTAAAAATTATTTGTTATTGTATAGTATGTTTATAAATATAAATATACATATATTAACGCAATAGTTTTTTGTATACAGAGACAAACCACCAATGATTCAAATTGTATTTTCATATTCATATTTACCACCAATTGGATTTGATCAACAACAACAGTTACAATCATCATCATCTTCTTCACCAACATTATTATCAAATAGTAGTAGTAATTTATTAAAGAATAGTGGTAATGGTAATGGTGATGGTAGAATAATTCAAAAAAGATTACATATTGTAAATGTATGTTTACCAATTGCAAATTCACCATTGGAATTATTTCAATCAATTGATTTAGAGACTAGTATATCACTGCTTACACAAAGAGTTATAAGGGATACAATTGAAAAGGGTATAACTGAATCAAGAGTGATGTTAGTTGATTGGTTAAAGAATGTTATTACAAAATATAATGAAAATGTAGTATTGGTATTATCAAATGTTGCAACATCAATTGATGTTAATTTCTCACAAGTATCACATTTAAGACCATTGCCAAGATACGTGTTTGCATTATTGAAATCAATGTTACTAAGAGAATTGACAACTGATATTGAAGCAATGACAATTAAAAGGAAATCAGATGAATGGATATACATTCAATTACTATACAGTAATTTAGAACCACGTTTATTACATCGTTCAATATATCCTGTATTATATAGTTATGGCGCACCAAATAATCTTGCTTCAAAATATTTACCATTATCAACAAATACAATCCTTACATCAACTTCAAATATTTATTTAATTGATTCATTTGATCATTTATTAGTATTTTATAATATTGAAAATGACACATCACCAAAAACTTCACCACAACATCAATTTCCACCACCACCTGAAAGTTTAATACGTCAAACTATATCAAATTCAAAGCAAGATCGTCTTCAAGTACCTGATATTAAATATTTAAAAGGTAAATTAATTGATAATCCTGAATTTTCAAATTATCTAATTGATGAGGATAATAATGCTGGTGTTTCTTATAACACTTTTTTAAAAAGTATTGCAACTGATGTAAAGGGTAGAATATCAAATTAAATAAATAATAAAAATGATCATCTTATAACACTGTGTAACTTCACAAAAAAGTTTTTTTTTTATTTTTTTTTGAATTTTTTTGAATTTTTTTTTTAATTTAAATTTTGTTGGGTAACTTCACAATCATAAAAATTTTTTTTTTTTTTTTTTCATTTATAAATTAATATTAAACAAATATACATACACATACACACATCACTATAAAATGGATGAAAATTTAAAGAAATTACCAGACTTGGCTATTGCAGATTTAATTTTTACAGTTAAACTTGAAGGTAAAACTGGCTCAACTTCATATGTAAATTTAATTAAAGAAATTGAAGAACATAGTATGTATTATTTATTTCTCATATTAATAGATGTACTTATATAGTATGCATATAGTGATGTCATATTTGTGTGTGTGAACAAATGCACTACACATACATTAGTCATCATCACCATATTAATTCTTTACTATTTCTCATCATCACCACCATTATCACAGAAATGTTACCACTATATAAACATCTTGTAGATACATTAAAATGGACAGAAGATCGTTCATTAGTTGATAAATTAAAAAAAGAAAATGAAGTTGAATTAAAAACATTGGAAGATAAAATTAAAGATAGTGTAGAAAATTTTGGCGAATCTGAAATTAGAGAAGCACATTTAGCAAAATCTGATTTCTATTGTCGTATTGGTGATAAAGTATGTTTAAAAATGTGGAATATATAAATATAGAAATAATATTGTATATATACTAATATATCATCCATCAATATACAGGAATCAGCAGTTGAACTTTATAGACAAACATATGAAAAAACAGTACCACTTGGTCAAAAATTAGATATTATATTCACATTAATTAGAATGGGTATCTTTTGGATGGATCACGATATTGTAACAAGAAATATTGAAAAAGCAAAAGCACTTGTAGAAGAAGGTGGTGATTGGGATAGAAAGAATCGTTTAAAAACATACGAAGCAGTTTATTTAATGTCAATTAGACAATTTAAAGAAGCATCTGATTTATATTTGGAAACTGTTGCAAGTTTTACTTCATCTGAATTCATTGAATACAGTAGATACGTTCAATATTTAGTTTTCACTTCACTTCTTCATTTAGATAGAGTTTCATTGAAATCAAAAGTTATCGATTCTCCTGATGTTCTCTCTGTAATTTTAGAAGTACCAAGACTTCAAGATTTATTATTATCATTTTATAATGGTGATTATTCAAATTTCTTTAGTGCATTAGGTAACTTTATATTAAAAATACGTGTTGTGTGTTTATATGATTGCTGCGTCTATAGATTATTAACATCACTTTTGTTTTTTATTGGATACAGCACATTTTTCAGATTCAATTAAAGGAGATAGATATTTAGCTGCACATTCACGTTTCTTTACTAGAGAAATGAGAATTCTTGCTTACACTCAATATTTAGAATCTTATTCATCTGTAAAATTAGAATCAATGTCTTATCAATTTGGTGTTTCATATGATTTCATTGATAAAGAATTATCACGTTTTGTTGCTGCTGGTCGTTTAAATTGCAAAATTGATAAAGTATCAAGTGTAATTGAAACAACTAGAAGTGATGTTAAAAATCAATTATACAAAACAACACTTCAACAAGGTGATAATTTATTAAATAGAGTTCAAAAATTATCTCGTGTCATTAATGTTTAAAGATCATCACAGTTATCACAAAACAACCCAACTAATCAATACTATACTATACAACACTTCACACAATACATATAAAAAAAAAGAAATCAAAACAAATAATTATAATTATTACATCCGTAAATGTTTTTATTATTAAAAAAAAATAAAAAAAAAATATAAAAATAAAAAAAATAAAAAATTAATTTCTTCTTTTTCTTGTTTATTTTGAAACATTTTATTAACATTTATTAAACATTAGGAATAACAAATTATTACAAAATCAAAATCAATAATTAAAACAAAAAATACTACAATTACAACAACAATTAAAACAACTACAAAAATCAAATAATACAACTACAAATACCAATACATTACCAAAATAAATAATAAATAAAAGTGGTGCATGTATTTCGCAATTAAGAAAAAATCATAATTTTTTTTTGTTTTTTTCAAATTTTTTGACTTTGGACCATAAGTTTTATTAACCAAATAATTTATTTAGTTAGCTGCATGATATCCTCGCAAATTGGCAATAACACGAGGTGTTTTGTCTAGTAGAAAATTTTAAAGTTAAACTTTGCATTTATTATTTCGAGGTTTCGTGCCTCCTCCTTTTGAAAATTAAAAAAAATAAAAAAACAATTAGTAAATCTGCATGTTTTATCCACACAAATTGACAATAACACGGGTTGTTTTCCCTAATAGAAAATTTTAAAATCATACTTTGCATTTATTATTTCGAGTTTTCGTGCCTCCTTTTGAAAATTAATAAAAGAACATGAACATGATTTTAACTTTTATTCCTTTTCTATTTTTTTTATTTATTTATTTTTCAATGAGTAGTATGTTTATTTATTAATTAAAGTAATAGTAATTATCATAAATTTCATGATCTGCAGTTGAATTTAAATTTGGTAAACTTCTTTTAAATTCAAAAGATTTTTTTGTTTTGTTGATGTTTTTGAAATTACAAAGATCACTTGATGTAATATAGGTTTCTTCTATATTTGAATATGTGCCATCCAAGATGATAGTGTTTAAATTTGAAAATGAATTTGGAGTATATGAGAACAACACAAATATACTACCAATTAAAAGTTCCCAATAAAATGGGTCTAATGAAAGATTTAAATTGAATGTGATAGTTTCTAGATTTATTGCATTATTGAAAATTGATAACAATTTTTTAATTTCAGTGTTTTCATCATCAAAATCCAGTTCCAATGTTTTTAAACTACTTTGATCATAATCATTTTCAATGAATCCTTCTACATAATATGAAGAGTATGCTTTTAATCTTGTTAATTTTAATGATTCCATATTTGAAAAACAAGCACAACTTGTACCTCTAAATTTTCTTAAAAAGAATGAAATACCAAATGATTGTGTATTTATCTTGAATGAACCATTATCAATATACTCTTGGTTTATTTTATTTTCAAATTCATCTATAGTAGCTTCATCTTCTTCTGAATATATAACCAAATAATTAATTTCAATTGAAATTTTATTTGATTCTAATAAACTATTAAATTGATTTGAATAATTTGAAATTGTGTCAAAACTATATTCAATGTTTAATATTAATTTTGTAAATGATTTTAATAATAATAATTTTTGAACATTTTTTAACATTTCTATTTCATAATCTGATATATATGCTTTAAATGTAATTGATAAAATTGATAATGAATCAAATTGATTATCCATTACAAAAAAATCAAAATATAATTTACACCTAAATTGATAGGGTTCCTTTCCTTCACCGACATTTACATTTACCCATTTAACCTGTTCAACATTTAAAATAGTATATTTATTTGATGGATTTTCAGTTGAATAATTTACTAATTTTAAACTTATTGGAATTGGTGATGTTGTTGAATTATTTATTAATTTACAAATTTCATCTTTAAATTTATTTGATACTAATATACAATTTAATTTATCTTTATTTATTGTTGATTTATTATTTAAAAAGTTTATTAATATTTCTTTAATTATGTAAAATGGTAAATTTGTCATTATTGGGATTTATGAAAAAATGAAAAAAAAAGAAAAAAAAAAAATATAAACTTTTTTTTTCATTCGCACAGTAAAGTAATTTATTATATAATATAAACATTATCAAATATTATTATCAACCCGAAAATTGTAAATTGTTGATCAAGTTTCATTAATGATTCAAATTTATTACGACACTTAAAAGGAAAACAATTCATCAGTTATTGATTTACCATTATAACCTGTTGCTTTACATCCACATATGTGCTATCATAAATACAATTACAATATTCTTTTCTGCAATTGGCTATCTAATTGAATTGGGATTACTTAGAAATGAATTTCATTATCCACAATCAAATGTACTTGTATTTCAATCATTATCAAATTCAACAACATATCAAAATAATTATTTATATTTAATTTTATGTTTTCTATTTATATCTAATCATTGTAATTGTATAAACATTTTTTATCTAATCATTGTTATCTTTAAAAAAAAAAAGTTTTATATCCTAAAGTTGAATTTTTGATATGATGTGTGAATAGTATTTTAATGTGTGAGCGTTTTTTAATTGATGTTCCAATTGGTAATAATAATATTATAAATTTTTTTTAAAATTGACAAAAAAAGAAATTATTTCTTTTTTTGTCGATATTTTGATTTTTCTTTTTATAAAGGTTAAATAAAAAGTTTGAAAATAAATTTGATTTCTTTTTGAACAGATGTACAAAAAAAAAGAAATCAAACTTACTTTCAGACTTTTTTTATCTTCAATATTAAAGAGATTTTTATCATGGCGAGGAAAATTAAATGACACAAAGAAAAAAAAAAGTTTATAAAAGATATAACCAAAATTTTTTTTATTTAAAAAGAAAATAAAAAAAAATAATTTCATCATTTATTATTGATAGCATAAGTAATAATAAGTATAAAAATAAATAATGTCAATTGCAAGTCCCCAAACTTTTTTAGAATGGAAAAAGAATCAAGATGAAATTGTAAATTCAATTGTAACTAATAAAAAATTACCAGCACAAACAGATTATCCATTTTTATCTTCACAATCAATAGATTATACAGAAATGATTAAAGCAACTGTAGTTGGAGTTTTATCCATGATTCCTGATGTTGGTAAGAATATATATATTAAATATGTATTTTTATTTCCCAGTCGAAGATTATGAATATTTAATATTAATGTTTGTGTATTTTTGTTATACAGGTCCTGTTTTATCGACAGTAGTTGATTCATTTTGGTCCCATGTAATTGCAAATGGTGAAGACCAAAAATCAGAATTATGGAGTGCATTTTCTTCAATGATTAAAGATACAATCGATATAGAAATTGAAAAATATGACATAGAAAATGTAAACGAAGTCATAAATAATATTAAAGAAATGGTCAATGATTTTTATAAAGCAAGAGCAGCATATATATTAAAAAAAGATGCAAGTCATACAACAGAAATTTTAAAATCATATGATGATGCTATGGACGTATTAAGAAGAATTCTTGAAGATGAGGGTATATTAATAAGAGATAGTCATTGTGCACAAGAACTAGCAGCTTTTGCTGTTATGGCAAGTAAGTATATTACTCCAATATACAGTAATATTAATAATCACATTTCGCATACTAATATTTATAAAAATTTTAAATTTTTTTATTTTATAAAAGCAACATATATTTTTTTATTAAAAGATGGAATTGTACATGGATTAGGATGGGGTATAACATCAGAGAAAATTGATATTTATGCTACAATACTTTCAGAAGCAATTGAAAGATATAAAAAGCATATTATTCATGCATTTAGAATTGGTTGTGATAAGATTAGAAATACTCCAAACATTTCTGGAGTAGAAAAGTTTAATAGATTAGTATGTACACATATCACTATATATATAATATTACTATCACTATATATATAGTATACAAAAATTAAATATTAACATATGAATTATCTTTTTTTTAAAATAATAGATGTCATACCGTGCTCATTGTACAATATACTGTTTTGATTATCTTAATATTTGGGATGGTTTTGATAAAATTCAATATCCAAAAGGAGTTTATTTTGATAATGTTCGTTATGTTTGGTCAGATATTATAGGTCAACCAGTTGATAATACTCAAAGTGTTGGTAGTGGAGCACCATATTATACAAGTTCAATAGAATTTTTAGAAAAAAGATTCATTGATAAAGAATATGATCATTATCGTAAAGACTTAAAACGTGTAGCATTTAATTATGATATATATTCAATCTATGGAATGCAACAATTTCATAAAGATCCAGCTCAAGTTAATTCAAATGGTGAACATGTTGGTGAATTAATAGGAAATTCAATTAAAAAAAAAGGTGAAGTAAATACCAAAACTATCGTATATAATATCCCTTCAAATGCAGCTAAATCATCATTTGAAGCAGGTTTTGATCTTCAACCACGTAGTATTAGTTTACCACAAGCATCACCAACCACTGTAATTGATATTGGACGTTGTGCTGAATTACAACTTAGCCATGATCCAATTCAGAAAGTTTCATATGAATTTAAAAATCATAAAATTGGTACAATGCGTGGTGGAGATGTAAACACTCAACTTTACACAAATGGAGCATCAGAAAATGATTATTATTCAGGTGTTTTGGATTCATTTATTGTAGGATTTATACCAGTAAATATTTTCAATGAAAATTATTTACAAGCAAAAGGTTCAACCATTGTAAATGTTCAAAAATATTGGAATCGTTCGGAAGGTGTTACATTTCATCGTGATCATTATTTTCCATCAATGCATTCATTATGTATCCCAACTGATGGTTCTTTAAAATTTAGATTTGAATTTATTGATCCAAAATGGCAAACTTATTCAATCAAAGTAAGATATCATTGTGATGTTGATGTACCAGCTAAATTATTAATCAAAAATGCAAATGGTGCAAATCTTGGTGTTCCTATACCATTGACTAATTGTTATGTTGATGGAACATATTTCACCAATCCTTATGAAGAAATTGTTGGTAACCAATATAGAGTAAGTGGAGTTAGAAATATTGATTTCTCGAAATTTGAAAACAAACAAATTAATTTAATTGCAAAACCAGGTCCAGTTTTTATTCAGTCAATAATTTTTGCACCATATATATTCCCTTCACCTGCTTAAAATTCCATAAATTAAAAAATAAACAATGATTAATTAATAATTTATTATTCATTTTGTTTATATCAAATATGTGATATTATGATATTCAATTGGAATATCTCCTATCATCTATATTATTTAGTTTATAATGGTTTGTTAGTTTTACGAGTTTTGATCATAGTTTGATAATTTACATACATTTGAATCACGAATTCTAAATTGAATGAAGTAAAGTTCATAGTGTTGTATATTGGTAACTTTTGTTCAAAATTATTTTGATAAACATAAAATGATGTAATATTTGTAAAATCAATAAAATTTAATGATGCATTTACTAATGTTAGACCTCTAATATATTGTTTAATGAATGTTAATATTAAATATTGATATATCCTAATTAGATTGATATTTACAAATATGTATCTCGTGGCAGTTTTAAACAAGGTTTGTCAATACACCCTAAACTAGTACCTGTTAATAATCTATATAAAGTGATATTATTATTAGTAGTAGTCATAATTTTAAAAAAAATAAATAATAATTTAGAAATTACAATTTAAAACCAGGATTAAAGTTACTAAAATCAATTGAATTTGTTACATTTGATTTATCAATTTCAAATTTTAAACCTAGTATTTCAATTTGTTTTAATTGTTTAAGATTTACAATTTGGAATGGGAATAATTGAGTTGTGTTACAATTTTGATTGTAAAATGTTAATGATAAACTTTTTAAAGTTTCAATTGACTTTAATGAATTTAAAAATTCAAAATCTATATATTCTTGTGGTGATTTTATATATAATTTTAGTGATACTAATTGTTTAACATTACTGAAATCTATTGTTGTTGTGTTTGTTGGTATTGGGAGTACTAATTCATTTAATATATTGTTTTCTATTGTTGGATTTTCAAAATTATAGTTTAATGTTGAATTCCATATATTTAAAGAAGTAAGATTTGGTAATGAGAAAAAAGAGTTACCCAAAGTACCTTCAAATTGTTTTATATTTATACTTTTTAATGAATCTGTTAATTTTAAATTAATGTCTTGTATTTTAATTTCTTCAATATTACTTTTATTAAATAAATAATACAATAGTAAACGCAGTGGATTATTACATACATTACTTGTAACTTTTAGTTTGTATAAGTTATTCGTAAATTCTCTAGTAACATTATTACCATTAATTTCAATAGTAATCAAATCTTTAAAATGAGATAAATCATTAAAAACATCCATTTTATCATTACTACCAATACTTTTTATTTTCAAATCTGTTACACTTGAATTCCTATCACTTGTTCCAATTGAACACCAAAAAACACTAAATGGGTGACATGGACAACTACTTGATCTTCCAAAAGTAGTTAAAATTCTTTTTGCTAATTTATCTTGTGTTTCTTCCAATTCAATGAGTAAATTTTGACATCCATCTCCTTGACTTTCATTTGCTTTACTAAAACTATTAATATATAGTAATAATAAAGTAATAATTAAATAGATATAAATTTTCATTTTATTTGGATAAATTTGAAACAATTGTTTTTTTTTTTTTTTTTTTTTTGGGGGGAAAATTAATTTTTTTTTTTTGTTTATTTATAACCATTACCTTTGAAGTCCACCCGAGTGCAGCAGTGATATGGCTGTATCTTATAAAAA
>JABXES010006154.1:0-27397 GCA_013375695.1 Dictyostelium brefeldianum
ATTGATGTAATTAAACAATTATATATATGATTTTGATTGATTGATTTGTTTATATATAATTGGTTATTTAATTTAACATTGTTGAATTGATTTGTTTATGATTTATTTTACTATTTTAATAATTGATTATTTGATTTTGATTATTTGTGTAATTATATATGAATAATAATGTAATGAAATGTAAAGGTAGTAAACCTGTTACAATATCTTCCCAATCATAATAATATATGTTTAATTATTATTTGTAATTTTTTTTTTAAATTAATGTTTTTATTTGTTGATATAATGATTATTTTTAGTTTTTTGTTGTATTTATACACCCATTACCATTTACATAAGATGTTAGAATACCAATTTATCAACTCCTTCTATAATTAGGTTGTTATCATTTTGAGTATTGTTGTTGATTTTTTTTTTTTTTGAAATTTCAATTTTATAATTTAAAAAATTTAAAAATTGATTTCTATTGTATTTCGGATGATAATGGGGTGGATAAAACAATGAAAATGAATTAATATCAACATTTTTATAAATACCATTTGCCAATAATAAATCAAGTGCTGTTAAATTTGATAATTTTAAAGAATAATGAATTATTGTATCTAAATCAATGATTGTTAAAAAACCAAGTTTAAATAATTTTACAAGTACATTATTAATTACTATTGATTTATCTTTTTGATTTTGATAATAATTTATATAAGGATTCTTTTCAAATCTTGAAATTCTATATGGTGGTTTATAATTTGGATTTAATAAATTTTTTAAAAATCCTTTTGATTTATAAATTGATTTCAATGTATTATCATTTGATAATCCATATTGAGATGATGAATGATGATTTGATGCATTTGTAAATACAATACCAATATTAGCTGCCATTGATAGTATATTATATTGAATTGATTTTAAACTTTGATATCCAAGTATTTTTTGTGGTTGTGAATTTAAAGATGTAATTTCACCAATTAAATAATATGAATCTACAATTTTAAGACTTGAATAATTTTGACATGAATGGTTATTAATTAAACTTGATATATTTGAATTTATTACTTTAAAATATTCATTTTGTAAACCTGATCCTTTTAACCAACCTATAACAATTTTTGGATTTTCTTTATTATATTCCCACAATTCATTATCATAATATGAAAATTGTATTTCAATATTTGGTATATGTTGATCATCCAATTTTTTAATTAATATTATTGCAGATTCAAACAGTAACCTTTGATTATATTTAATAGAATATACCAATAAACTAATTAAATAACCGCGAGTTGTTAAAAAATGTTCACTTGAGGAATAGTAATTGGAATTACTCTCGATCAGTAAATCCAATAAAAAAGATAATATTAAATTGTTGTTGTTGTTGTTGTTGGTGGTGTTGTTTTGTAGTTGGGATGCCAATATTAATGTTGAATTTTCAATTGTGAATCTTTTTGAATAAATTTTTGTAAATTCTGATACCAATTTAAAATCACCAATTTTAATAATATCATCAAGTAAAATACTTGAATTATCCAACCGAGTAAAATTATTTATAAAGTCAATTGTAATATGGTTTACCATATCATGATATGAATTTGGTACGCTCCATTTTCTTGATGTATCCAATTTTATTTTATTTCTTTTACCCATACCAGTTAATAAATGACAACACATTGGTGATAATTTTAAATTTAAATAGTATCTATTTGGGATAATTAAATTCTCTACCAAGTAACATACAATTTCGGGATCATGTATTTGAAATTCTATATTTTCAATTTCAAGTATTCCAAATAGGGTTGGTTTATTTTGTACCAAATAAACTATTAATTCTAAAAATTTACTTGAAAATACTGAAAGTCTAATATCAAAAAAATTCATTGTTTCTTTATGTACTTCAATTCCATATATTGTATGTACATCTTTTGATTCTGGCCCATTATATTTATATTTATTTAATAGCAATACCAACATATCCATATCACCAAATTCTATAATTGACCCCATTAAACTTGCAGTATAATTTTGATAATAATAAATTGATTTTGAGTTATTTAAAGGTAATTCGTCAGGTAATAAATCAATATACATTTTCGATAATTTCTCATACATCTCCACTCCTTCTTTATTTCTTTGTTGTAACTGCTCTTGTTTATTCTCCATAATTGTAGATAATAAATTATAAATTGTTGTAATTGGTAAATTAATTTTCATTTTATTGATTAATAAATTATACATTCTAATATTATTCGAAAATATAATTGATATGTCAACAGGTTGCTTAAAATTTAAATTATTTACCAGCACATATGATTTAAATGGAGTTTCTTTAACCATGTATTTAATTTTCTTTTTATTTTCATCAATGGTTAAAAAGTTTGAAATTCGTTGAAACATTGATTCATCAATCCATTCATTGTCATATAAATATTCCAATTTATTGATATCACAACCCTCCATTAAATATTTATACAATGGTGTTTTACCCAAATAATTAGAAGGTGTTACATTTAAAAGTTTATATTTAAATTCTGTTGAAACCATCTCTTGTTTAAACAATTGAAAAAACAAATCAAACAATTGCATTGATAATTCTTTCCATTTAAATAATTCTATAAATACAATTTCATTTATATTTATAAAGTATTTGAAATTATCTTGACCATCACCACTATCATTTAAATAGTAATTATTGTAATTTTCTAATTTCTCTTTAAATAATTGTTGATTTCTCGATTTTATCACAATTTCTAATGGAATATCATAATAATTATATCTAACAAATCCTTCATTTAACTTTGATATATTACTAACAATTAAATTCCAAATATATTTGTTTTTAATAATTTTATCCATTTTATATATAAATGTGTTGTAAAAAAAAAAAAAAGTTTGATAAAAAAATCTAAAAAATAAAAAAAAAAAATGGAAAAAAGTTTGATAATATTGAGAATTAAATGTTTTTATTATATTGATCATTTAATTGGTAAAGTTTTTTATTTAATTAAAGACTAAATTACAACTTGTCATTATTTAATTGTTTTGCATTTATAAAAATTGAATTTATAATTTCAATTGGTAAACAGTCATCAAAATTGTTACCTGATTTTTTAACAATTTCTATTATTTCTAAAATATAATTTTTATTATTATTTATATTCTATTGTATATGGATATTTTAATGAATTAGTAAAGTGTGATCACTCTAAAAAAATTCGATTAAAATGAAACAACTCTATACATACATTTATATAATTTAATAAAAGATAATTTAACCTTTCCTTTTCAACATTTCTACAATGAAATCCAATTTCAATTTTAGATGGACGTATCTTTATTAATTTTGAAATTTTTGAATTCAAATAATTATAATAAACAGTATTATTGTTATATTATAATTAATTAATTAAATAATTGTGATTTTGAAATAATGAAATGTTTATTTTCATTTTTATATTCAAAAAGACCTAAACACTAAAAACTTATACTCTGTCAATATTCTGTGTTTGTTTTTTTTGAAAAAATATTATCAAAAAATAAAAATATAAAAATAGAATTCACACATATGTAAAAACAAAACTGTATGTGTATGTTATAATTACTGATAGTAGTGGGAGTGGTGGTGAATATTGGTGTAATTGTAGTTATTGGTTGGTAGATTTGTATTAATAAAAAAAAAAGAGAAATTATTATTTATTTTTACAACTCACAAATACTAAAATTAGAGTAGCGTCATATATAATGTTTGCATTGTGTGTAGCTATAAATAAATAGTTTACGTTATATGTATATATTGTTTTATGTGATCATTATTGTTTTTTATTATATATATATTTTGTGGTTTTTTGTTTTTTTTTTTAAATAAATTAATATTACTACTATTATTATTGTTATTATTTATAATTGTTTATATTAACCTAAAGTTGATGGAGTTTGTTCAGCTGGTGCTTGTGAACTGGTTGATGATGATGTAGAAGTAGAAGTAGTTGAAGTTGATGAAGAAGATTGAGCTGATTGATCATTTTTATGAATTGTATTCATAGTGAATGATAATTTTAAAACGTTTCCTGCAACTTTGAAATTATTTAAATCCATCAATGCTTCAGTTGCTAATCTTGGATCTTGAAATTCTAAAAGTCCCATTAATTTTGTACTTTCACTGTAAACAATAACCACCATTGGATTAGTATTAAATTATAAATTAATTAATGTTGGCTAATCTTTGTAAATAGTACATACGCTTTAATTGGAAAGAATTTACAATGAGTTGGAACATGAGTTCCAAAGTTTTGAAATTCATCAATCAATTGTTTCTCTGTAAAATTAAGTGGTACATTTAAAAAGTGAAGTGTTGATGAAGGTTTATATGCATTCTTTCCATATGGTGTTGCATTTAAAAATCTATTTAATGTTGATTTTGAATAATCTACAATAATACAATAGTGAGATTGATTAATATAATGGTAACACACTAAATAGTATACAATAATAATTAATTACCTTTAGTTTTTTCAGAATCAACTATAAATTGATATTTTGTATGGAAAACACCAATTCTTTGACCATATATTGAAGCATGATTTAAGCACTGAATTGCAATATCAGCTTGAACACTATCTTGAAATTGAACCATTGCAGAACCTTTAGTGTTGTGAAGCATTTTAATTTTAATTACATTACCATAGAGACAGAATAAATTGAAAAGTTTGTCAGTGTCTAAAGTTTCAGGTAATTTATTAACCATTATTACAGGTTGACTCATTGATTCTTGACCAGTTCCCATTGATTGATACATATAAGATGACATTGTAGATTGTGGATACATAATTGATTTATCAACAACACTACCACCTACACCACCTCCAACACTACTACCATATGGATTTTGTGGTGTTGGTTGAACTACACCATACAATTGTTGAGTTGATACACCACCTACAACACCAGTTGATGGATGATGTGTATGATGTGGATGATGGGTTTGAACTGACATTGCTTGTTGCTGTTGTTGCATTTGATAGAATTCCATTGTATAATCATATGTCTTTTCATCGTTTTGTTTAACATTTAATTTGGCAACACGCGCAAATTCTATTTGTAATTTGCAACTACCTGTATAAATATCTTGACCATTTAATGATTCTTTTGCTGACCATGCTGAATATGTTGAATCAAATCTGTAATCAAAAATAAAGATATTGTATTAGAATATACTAAACGTGTTATTCTATCTAATCACTATACAAATTATTTTAATAATTACTCAATAAAAGTTTGTAAACCACTCTTTTTTTGAAAGATAACAATTCTAAGTACTCTACCATATGGTGACATAATTGTGTAAAGAGTGTTTGTTGTAATTGGAAATATTGGATTTAAAATTGTACATAATATAATATTTTGATTACCAGTTGGTGCTTGTTGTTGATTCTTTCTTGAATTATTTAAATGTTGACTTTTAGAAAATGCAAATAAAATCTATGTATAAACAATAAATAAATTGGGTAAGTAATCATGTTTAATTTGATAATGTGTATGTGATACCATTATTAAAAACACGTATATATAACGTTTTGCATGCAAGTATATAAGTGAATATAAAGAGACTGTATGTAAGTGTGTACCTTTTGATTATTTAATATGAATGGTTTTGTTAAAGAACGTGAAATAATGCTTGAAGATGTTTGAATTGAATCCATTTCTATTAATGCTTGTCCCATTCTCATTATACAAACTGACATATGTGGATGGATTGGATGGATGGATTTATATGTAACGATGTCAACGTGTCGTGTTTTGTGATGATGTAGATTATGTATTTGATAATATGTTCATTTATGCGATGGAAAAGATGATGTAATATGTTTGTTATGTTACATATTTAGTATGTAGTAGGAGTATAATTAAAAATGAATGTGGTTAATAAGTGAGTGAAAAAGAACAAAATGATGATGTTTGAAAATAAACAAATATCGTTTGTGTATGAAAAAAAAGAGTGTATGAAAATGAAACTGTTTTGTTTATCTTACCTGCTTCAACTTTTCCATATTGTGATAATAAACCAATGATATCTTGATCAGTTGTTGAGAATGGTAATCCTCTGCAATGAATTACTGGGCTTGGTTCACTGTATAATTACAATAGTGGCTAATTAGTAACAATACTGCTATAAATAGAATACTATTATAAACACATACATTGTTCTATCAATTTCATTTTCATTTTCTAATTTTAATCTCTTTGAATCATTTTCATATGAACCTGATTGTTGATCTGTAGAATTATCGTATTCTCTTTTTTTAATATCCATTATATGTATAATATATCTGATTTATCTTTTTTTTTTTTTTTGTTTTTATAATATATTTTTTTTTTTTTTTTTTTTTAAAATTTTTAAAAAAAAAAAAAAAAAAATTTAAAAAAAAAAATAAAAAAAAAAAAAAAAAAAAAAAAGGTGTATAAATTAAATTAATGAAAAAGTGTTTATACCTATTTATTTATTATAATTAATTTATTAAAAAAGGTCTATTGAAAATATAATAAATATTATTATTATAATATTATTTGTGTGTTTTTTTTGAACAACATTAATTTTCACTTTTTTAAATTTTTACTTTTTTAATTTTTAAAAATTGTAATTTCACAGATACTACTACAATAAAATTAATATTACAACAAATACCACTATACTATAAATTTATTAAATATGACCGATACAAATGGATTAGAACATAAGGAATTAGAAGGAATGAGAAAAGATTATAAAATGGGACATCTTGAAGATAATGAAATATTGGTATCACCATTTAAAATGTTTGATTTATGGATTGCAGATGAAATTGAATGGAAGACATGTATAGAACCAAATGCAATGACACTATCAACATGTTCATTAGATTGTAAACCATCTGCACGTATTGTACTATTGAAACATTTTGATACAAATGGATTTGTATTTTACACAAATTACAATTCAAGAAAGAGTAAAGAATTATCAGAGAATCCATTTGCTTCATTAACATTTTATTGGACACAGCGTCAAGTTAGAATTGAAGGTTCTGTAGCAAGAATTGATAGGGGGACAAGTGAAAAATATTTTAAGTCTCGTCCAAGAGAATCACAAATTGGTGCTTGGGTATCTGAATTTCAAAGTTCAGAAATTACAAAACAAGAGCTACAAGATAAAACAAATGAATTGGAATTAAAATACAAAGATAAAGAAATACCATTACCTCCATTTTGGGGAGGTTGGGTAGTAGTACCAACTTCATTTGAATTTTGGCAAGGTAAAAGTGGTAGAATACATGATAGATTTAAATATAAACTCACTCATACATATGATAGTAATGATAATACTGTTATGTCTTGGGGTCATAAAAGGTTATCACCATAAACATAAAAATATCATAATAAACAACAATTAATTACCAATTTTTTTTTAAACAGTGTGAATGGATAATAATAATAATAAATAACACAAACAAAATGTTCGTGAGTTTCTCCATTGATAATTGGTGCTTCAAATAATGGTTCTAATGCTAGATGAGTATTGAAAAGATTCAATTTTTGGAAAATAAAAAATATAAAAATAAAAAAAAAAAAAGGGAATTGGTATTTTAATTTTAATATTAATAATGATGGTTTATTGTAAATTAATTAATGATGCTGTTGGAGATTCTATTGAAAAATGTGTATTATAATTACAAGCAGCAAAGAATTTATCACCATCTTCCGGATCAACATTTTTAGCAAGACAATTGTTAATCCAATCAATGTATGCACATTTTCATCAGAGTATGTTGTACACCACTTACAGTTGAAGCTATTTGATCAATTATTAAACAAAAAATAAGGATTTGTTGTAATAAATAAAATTTAAAAAATATAAAATTTTTTTTACAACCTTCTATTATCGATTTCCACTGCATTTTCATATTGTGTATGTAGAACTAGATGTTGGACACCTCTACCGGCTTTACGTGTTTTGGTGGTCCAATACAATATAAAAAAGACAAAAAAAAATGTTTTAAATATTATAAAATTTTTATTTTTTTTAAAAAATGTATTACATCCACCTTCTATTATCAATTTCCACTGCATTTTCACAAATTGTATTTACTACTGCTGGTTGAACCTCCTCTACCGGTCCAGTTAACATGTTTTGGTGGTCCATTTGGATCTGCCAATGTTTGGAAAGTGTGTGCACCAAAGAAATATCTTTGTGCTTGAATTAAATTTGCTGATGACATAGCACAACGATAACCATCATAATAAGCGAGTGCTGAAGTGAAAGCTGGTGTTGGAATACCATTGATTAATGCAGCTGCACATACTTGTCTCCAACCATCTTGAGCTGATGCTAATTTATTTTTGAACCATTCGTCGGTTAAAAGATTTTCTAAATCTGCATTTTTTTCAAAAGCATCTTTGATTGAACCTAAAAATGTTGAACGAATAATACAACCACCTCTCCAGAGTAAAGCAATGTTACCATAATTTAATTTCCATTTATATTCTTTTGCTGCAGCTCTCATCATTGTGAAACCTTGAGCGTAGGAAATTAATTTTGATGCAAATAATGCTTGTCTGACAGATTCAATGAATGCAACTTTGTCACCTGAGAACTTTTTGTAAGCTTCAGTTGAGTTTGGACCTGGTAAAATGGTAGAGGCTTTAACACGTTCTTCTTTGAATGATGATAAACAACGAGCATATACAGATTCAGCAACTAAAGTTAATGGAATACCAACTTCTAATGCATTGATTGCTGTCCATTTACCAGTACCTTTTTGACCAGCACTATCTAAAATTGTATCGATAACATCAACTTTTGGATCAATATCGCATTTTTTACCAAAGATTTCTGCTGAAATTTCAATGAGATAACTGTTGAGATCAGTTGTATTCCATTGAGCAAAAGTTTTTTGGATTTCTTCATTGTTGAGACCAACGTAATGTTTAAGGATAGAGTAAGCTTCACTAATTAATTGCATATCACCGTATTCAATACCATTGTGAACCATTTTGACGTAATGACCAGCACCACCGTCACCAACCCAATCACAACATGGTTGATCACCTGGTTGAACTTTTGCTGAAATTGCTTGGAAAATTGGTTTAACGTGTTCCCATGCAGCTGGGTTACCACCCGGCATAATTGATGGACCATGTAATGCACCTTCTTCACCACCACTAACACCAGTACCAATGAAAAGTAAACCTTTATCAGCCAATTCTTTAGTACGACGGTCAGAGTCTGTGTATAATGAATTACCACCATCGATAATAATATCTCCTTTTTCTAATAATGGAGTCAATTGACCAATAAAATGATCAACGACTTCACCTGCTTTAACCATCATCATAATTCTACGTGGAGTTTTCAATGAAGAAACTAATTGTTCCATTGAATGACAACCAATGAATTTTTTACCGGCACCACGACCATTAACAAATTCATCAACTTTACTGGTAGTTCTATTGTAAACAGAACATGTAAAACCACGACTTTCCATATTTAATACTAAATTTTCACCCATAACGGCTAAACCAATTAAACCAATATCTCCTTTTGCTTCTGACATTTTATTATAATTATATATTTATTTATATTTATTTATTGTTACCAATTAAAATAATATTAAATAGAAAAAAAAATGAATGGAAAAAAAAATTATTTTGTGAGTTCAAAAAAAAAATTAAAAAAAAATTTAAATTAAATAAATTTATATTCCAAAGCAAAAAGATTTTTTTTTTCAGTGATAGCCTTTATTTCGGAACCCGAAATAATTATTCGTGAATAGAGACCTTGCACCAGAAAAAAATTGTTAATATTTTTTAGTTTATGTATGGGATAATTGTACAAGCCACCTTTTTATATTGATTTTTTGAATTAATTAATTCCAGAACACGTGATCAACGAATAAAATCTAAATAATTATCAGTTTTAATTGGTTCTGTTACATTGACTTTATTAAATATTCTTGATAAAAATGAAATTGTCAAATTATATTTTTGAAATATTTTGGAATATATACAAACTTTAAGTATTTTTTTTATTTTCGTGGGTAGTGGCGCAAGTTTTATTTTTAACTACAAATTATTGTTATTTAATCATGATTTTCGTTGTGATGATTTGAACTAATTTCAAAGTCGTAATGATTTTTTTAAAAAAAACGAAATTTGACTAATTTTAATATAACTTTATTCACCTCTTTGTAATAATATATATGTTGGTAATTCTATTAATTTTAATATAACTGTATAACTGTAATTAAATACATTCCATTTCAAAATTTTAAATAATATATATATATAATTTTATTAGATTGCATGGCTGCTTTCAAAAATTTAAATTTTTTTGTTTTTTTTAAAATATTTTTATTTTTTTTTTTTTTTTTTTCAATATTCCCAAACTAATTATATGTGTAAATTTATAAAAATAATAATAAGTTTGAAAAAGGAAATAAAATAAAATATAGTAATATACATATTTATATAATTCACACTTTATTGCCACATAATTTATAATTTTAAAAATATATACGCACAATATCTGACCCACATTAAAACAAATATATAAAATTTTAATAACCACCTTTGTATAATTCATAAAAAAATTTAAAAAAAATCATAAACACAATACTATAATCAAACATAACACACATATATTTATTTATTAAACAAAACATAAAAACAACACATATAAAACAAAAACACACATGTACTATAAAATATATAAAAAGATCATAAAGATAGATTAGTAATATATAAATACACACAAATATACACAAATACACAAATAAATACACATAAATACACATATATAAACGAAATGGAATATTTAGAATTAAATGGTACAAAAGAAGGATTATCAGCGGCAGTTGATGATATGTGGGTTTTAAATGCAACATATTTAGTATTTTACATGCAAGCAGGATTTTGTATGTTGGAAGCAGGAGTTGTAAGAGCAAAGAATGCAAAGAGTATAATTATAAAATCAATTATAGATACAGCTATAGGGTCATTGCTGTTTTGGGCGTTAGGGTTTGGACTGGCGTTTGGTAACGCAGATAAAGCGAGTAATCCAATTATAGGCACATCACATTTCTTTTTAATAAACTATTCAAATCTTTCGTTTTTTGCATTTCAATGGGCATTTTGTGCAACTTCGATAACGATAGTTAGTGGATCACTGGCAGAGCGGGTACATGTTACATCGTGTATTGTTTATACAGTTGTTATGAGTGCATTTATATATCCGTTAAGTGCGCATTGGGTTTGGTCTTATAATGGTTGGTTACGACAAATTGGTTCAAATGGTATAGTTGATTTTTCAGGTGGTATAGTAGTTCATATTGTTGGTGGTTGTATAGGTTTAGTTGGTACTTATTTAGTGGGTCCTAGAATAGGACGTTTTGATTCAGATTCAGGTAAACCTAAACCCTTACCTGGTCATTCAATAACGTTGTATACGTTGGGAGCTTTCATTATATGGTATGGATTTTATGGATTCAATACAGGTTCAACGTTGGGTGTTTCAAATGGTGGTATTATCATTGCATCAAGATCAGCCGTAACAATGACTATTAGCGCATGTGCCAGTTGTGCGACAACTCTGCTTGCTATTAAAATTAAAAGTGGTAAATATGATGTAGTTAAAAGTGTAAATAGTTTATTGGGTGGTTTAGTTTCATCAGCAGCAGTTTGTGCAATGATTGATCCATGGGCTGCATTTGTTATAGGTTGTGTATCAAGTTTTGTATATTTAGGTGGTTCAGCATTACTTTTGAAATTTAAAATTGATGATCCACTCGATAGTTCTCCCATTCATTTAGGATGTGGAATTTGGGGTGCATTAAGTGTTGGTTTATTTGCAACTCAAGATAATCTTTCAATGATCCTTAAAAAGGAATCTGCGGTTTATGGTTTATTTTTTGGTGGTGGTTTCGAACAATTGGGTATTCAATTACTTGGTGTAATCATCGTAGTAGTTTGGTGTTTATTCACTTCATCAATACTATTTTTAATTTTAAAAAAATTCCACATGTTAAGAATTGAACCAACAAAAGAATTATTAGGTATTGATATTGATCAATTAGTTGCAACTCAAAAAGTTGATTTTTAAAAAAAAGTAATAATAAATAAAAAATATTTAATAATAAAGTAAAAAAAAAATATTTATTATTTAATTAATATTAATTATTATACAGTAACAACATACATGTAAAAAAAATAAAAAAAAAACAAAGAATAACACATAACCTTCGTTTTAATTCTTTTTTTCACAAAGATATTACCCTTACATGTATACAGTTGAAATACTTTGAAAATAATTTTATTGTTTTTATATGCGTTAACGTCCCCATCTTATTAAAAAAAAAAAATAAAAAAAATATTTTTTTGTTTTTTTTTATAAATCACACACACTCACACATAAACATTCAAAAATACAAAAAAAAAAAAATAAAACTATATAACAAAACAAATAATATAAAATATAAACAAAAAAAAAAAGGTATAAAAAGAGCATTTTGTATATATATATTCTATTCATCAAAGTTCATTGAAATTTTGTCCCAGTCACATTATCTCTATTATAATAAACATTAAAAAAACAGCAAGCAAATCACATGCAAGGATATTTTTTTTAGAAAAAGTTTTTTTTTATTTTTTATTTTTTTTTGGCCTCGCTACAACTTACACATAATAATAATTAGTACACAAATATATATACAAAACAATTTTCATTATTTTCCTACTTTTTGAAATAGTTTGAATTATTACATCATATAAAATCAATTCAGAAAAGTATATATTTATTTATAAAATATTTTAAATAATCAACAACAATTACACAGAAAAAACAAAAATAATTCCCACACAAAAAATTTTTTGATGTTGAAAACATATACACACACAAGCATTACCACTTATTTTTAAATTACACAAACAATAAAATTAATTATAATAAATCTATAGACACCACCTATAAATATATTTTGAAATTTCATTGTATTTGGCAAATAAAAATAAATATAAAACAAGACCATATTACGAAAAATACCCATATTTAGAGTACACACTCACATGTATATGTTTTTAAAGTTTCTTGTTATTGCAGTTTGTTTGTTTACATAATTATTATTACTATTATTGTTTGTAGTCTTACTTAAAATATACATATACACACACATGTACATAAGTACACGCACACACAACAACATATCCAAATTTATTTATTTAATTTCATTGCACAATATTTTTTTTTAAACTTTTTTAATTAATCCATCTATATTTATAACTGTCTTAAATCTACCCCCCACAAACAACTATAATAATAACCCGACAACAACAACAACAACAACAATAAAATTAATACTAACCACACCCCATATTTTAATTATTTAATTTAAAATAATAATAGTTTTATATAGTAATAATAATTTTACAAATAAACCCACACATTTTACGCAACATTTCGACCTATATAATAACTCAATTGTAATCTATTAACATTCAACCAAATAAAATAATTTGAAATATCCAATAGTCATAGGCCAACAAAAATGTCTACAACAACACAAGAACAAATTTATTTACCTTTGTTATCTTGCAACAACAATAACAATAACAATAACAACAACAACACCACAACCACATTATTAACCACTAATAACATTATTAGTACCAATAACACCGGAAACCTTTTGAAAAATACTTTTTATAAAAATAATATTATTTATAATAATTCAATTAATAATAATAATAATAATAATATTAATTTATTAAATAGTATTAATAACAACAACCAAAATTTTCAAAACAACTTAAATAGTAACATTCTTAACAACAATAACCACAAAGAAGAAAATCTTAACACCTTCTCCTCTGAAAACCTTGATTCCTTAAAAAGTATTTTATCAAGCAACAGTAATAATAATACCACCAACAACAACAACAACAACAATAGTGGTAATAATTTACAAAGTATAATTTCTTCAATTCAAAATAGTATTAATAACCAAAATTATACCAACAATAACAACAATAATAATTGTTCAGATCAAAAATCATCAATGTCTGATATCTTATTAAATTCATCTGTTCCAGATTATTTTGAATGGTAAATATATATTTAATTATTTTATTTTTTGTGTAATTATATTAACAATATTATTTTTTCTCAATTTATATAGGTGTGCTGGTATCATTAATATGCCAAATGGTGGTTCAACCAATGTTGGTGGATCTGTTAATAATAAAGATATTAATGGTGTTGATAAGACTTTATCATCTTCACCAACTAATAGTGATTCCGTACCATCACCACAACAATATCAATCAAATGATACAATGGTACCAACTGGTAATAACTATTATCCACCACCACAACAACAAAATCAACAAGCACCACAACAACCAACTACTACCAATAATAATACTGGTAAACCACATTGTTCTGAACCAACTACTCCAACAATTGATGAACAAAATAACCCACATCATAATATTCATCAACAACAACAACAAGTTCAACAACAACAATTATCATCAAATCAAAATTCATCACCATTAATTTACTCTGTACCATCTTATTATGTACCAAATTATGGTGTTGTTTTATCTGCTCCATCACCAATGAAAGGTAATCAAACTATTTTACCACCACAAGCATGGACATCAAATAATGGTAATAATAATTTTGTTCAAAATGAATCAATTTATGGAATGAATTTCAATAATAATGATTATGGTATGCTAAATAACAATAACAACAATGGTGGCAATAACAATGGTATGTTTAATACATTCAATGTAAACAACAACAATAACAATAACAACAATAACAATGGATTCCATAACTTTTTACAATTCCAAAATCAATTACAACAACAACCACTTCAACAACAATTACAACAACCAATTCAAACAACAACAACCACAACATTTAGTATTGGTAAACCATGTAACATTAATCAAAAAAAAGGTAGATCAAACTCCAATTCCAACAATAACAATGGTATGCCAATTGGTAATCAATCGAGTATTATTATTTCACATCCCGGTATTAAAATGGAACAAACACCACAACAATTAGCAAATGCAGCTTTCTTGGATTTATCATCACCTGAATCACATCAACAAATGTCGCCATCTGATAATGGTTGTGGTAGTCCAAATGGTGCTAATCATATGTTATTAAATAGTATTGGTGGTGTTGGTCAAATGCAACAACAACACTGGGAAAGTGGATTGGATCCAGGTTCATTACAAAAACAAAATGAATTGAATCCACCAATTTCTGTACGTTCAAATGTTGTATTTTTCGAACCATTCCTTGCCAATGAACCAGGTCGTCATAAGGCATGTTGGAATCTTTTGGAACCAATGCATAGAAATTACTATCAACCAATCCAATTCAAATTACCATCATATCCTGATACATCATTACCAATTACTCAAATCGATGAAAAATCGGGTATATTTGATTCACAACGTTTCCTTGCATTTAATAATCCACAAGCAATGAGTAAATATGAATCCTATCGTATTTACATTCATCCATCATTAGGTTACAGTGGTAACGCTAAAAGATTCAAACAACAACCAGATGTAAATGAAAAAGCATTGATATTGGATGGTAATGTTTACGATGGTCACTTGAATGCAATTTACAATTGTAAAATCTGCACTGAATACTATCAAACTAAATCTTACTTTTCTGCCAATCCACATGCCAAAGGAAAAGTATTACTCGTTAAAAACAATATCCTCACTCGTGTAAAAGATGGTGGCTTCACTCTCTCTTTGAAACCAATGTGTTGTTCTGGTCATAATTCTCATATTCCATTGTATTTCCATTTCACTCTCACTAATCCACTCACAAATGAAGTTGTATTACAATCACTTATCAATGTAAACGTTAAACAATGGAAGAAATCTGTTCCAAATAAATCAAAAAAACAAAGATTCGAATAGACAACAATCAATCAACCAACCAACCCTAAAACAACAATAACAACAATGTCACAATAATTTATAAATTCTCTTTTTTTTTTTCCCCTCTCATTCTATATTCTATTACAAATTCTTTTTTTATCCCTTTTCTATCTAAAATTTACATACATACCTTTTTTTTAAAAAACAAATAATATAAAAATATTACCTTTAAATAAATAATTAAATAAAAATATCCATTTCTAAAAAAACAAAATATATATTGGTGTTGTTGTTGTTGTTGTTGTTGTTTATTGTTTGTTTGTTTAAAACTATTATTTAAATAATTCCTTTAATTTAGATTTTGAATAAAACTCGGATAACTGGTCAATGATTCCGATATCCTTTTTTAAAATTTGTTTCTTTGTATTCTCCCATTCATTTTTATCTTTCCATTGCTTTGAAAAACAAATGGATGTGTCTTGTGGATTATCATAAACATTTTTAACTGAATCTTCTACATATTCAGAAACTCTTTTTTGAAATTCTTCTGGGTTATTTTTCATCCTTTTTTTTTTTTTAAAAATTAATAAGCGATATTAATAAATAGTAGTGGTTGTGTTTAAACAATATACACAATCGTCATTAATTAATGTAATGTTGCCATGTACATTTAATTGTTGTGTGCATATGTGTATTTCGAAAAGATATAAAATAGATATATTAAGTGTGGGTATAATATTAGATCTAATTTTAAAAATTGTGTGACATATATGCATGTGTGTATGTGTAAGTAATAGTACGTACATATTAAAAGCATCATTATTAAGTGGTGGATATTCATATTTGTCTGGATTGTGAAATATACTTTTAATAAAACATAATACGTGAGCAATCATATATTTTTCTGATGACCAATCTGGGAATTGATGAGATAAATCAATTTCACCTTCTGCACCAATTAATGGATGAAACATTGGTGTTAAAAATTTAATTGCTGGACATGATTCTGGGAAACTATTATTATCATTGTTAGTGTTTGTGTTTACTGTGTGATGCTACTGTATTTATTTATGTTTGAATATTTACTCATCAGGTATAACAACAACAAATCTAATAATTGCTGATCTATATATTCTATTTCTTATAAATAATACACAATGCCATTCTATAATATCACCATTTTTGTAGAGTAGTATTAATATGAAGTGTTTAAACATACTATCGATATTCCTATTAAACTACAACTTACCATGAATTGAATTGAATGAAGGTATAACATATAATCCTCTAATCATTAATTCTGATAATTTCTTGCTGTACATGAAAGAAATATTAGTATAGATGATTTAATAAATATAAACACTAATGTTCGGTTGCGGGCACATACTATTCATATAAAAGTCTGTAATTTGGTGAGTTTGTTTGCTCTATATTTTTAACTGTTGGTTGTAATGTTTCATTTGATGTTGTTGATGATGTAGGTGATAAAGGTGATGTAGGTTGTAATGTATTTGTAGTAGTTGGTGATATTGGTTCTTCTTCCATTCTATTTGTATATTGTTTATATAGTGCTTTATATATTTATAGTTTTATAGTTTCTTTTTATTTTATATATATTAGTTTTTACTATTATTATGTACACTATCTATTTAATTTATCTTTTATATTATATGTGTATACAAGAAACGAATATTATAATAAAAACACACACAATCTAAAATATATCACAATAAGAAAATTAAAAAAAAAGTTTTTTTTTATTTTTTTTATTTTTATTTTTTTAAAATTAAAGTGGAATGAAAAAAAAAGATATTTCCAATTGATTATTTGTTTAAACAAATTAGTAATTTTATTAATAAAATGTAATAATAGTAAAAGGGAATTCAATCACTAAAAAAAGTGATATAAGCTTTATTTGTTTTCGTTTTATCTTTTTATTATTAAACATAATTTAAAATTTCAATTTTTTTTTTTTTTTTTTTTAAAATTTTGTAAATCATTGTGTTCTTCACACATATACACAATGAGTAATAAAAATAGTAATAGTAATAACAACAGCAATAGCAATAACAATAGTAATATTAGCAATAATAACAATACTATAAAGAAAAATAATAATCAAATAGAATGTGATTGTGAAATATGCTTAAATAAAGATAGATTCAAAGAAAAAGGTATTAAATTAACAAACCTTGAATACTTAATATTGGTAGCATATACAATGACGAATAGTAAAAAAAAGAAACAATTAGAACTAGATAAAATCAAAGAAAAAGAATTATCAAATAAAGAACAAATTGATCTAGAATCAAAACCATCATCAACATTAACACAAATTCAAAAATCAAGATTAAAATCAATAGTTGAGGAAAAAACAAAATCAAATTATTTAAGTAGATTAGATTTTGAATTATTCAGACTTAAACATTCAGGAATTTTAAATAAAAGTTTTGATATTACATTTACTGAAATGGAAAAATTATTTAAATCAAATCAACAATTATTTGAAAATGGTGAAAATACAATAGTAAATAATAATAATATTTGGCGTTTAAAAGATATGAATATAGATCCTTGGGAACCATTAGATAAATATGTAAATAAAAGTAACAATAGTAATATATCAAGTGGTATTAAAGAAAAAAGAAGAAATAATCAAACAGTTGTTAATCTTGATGATGAAGAAGATTTTAATACCAATCAAAACAATAACAATAATAACAATAACAACAACAATCAAAACAAACATAAAAGTAGTAAAAGTACCACCACACAAAATGGTATTGTGGTTATAAATATTGATGATGAAGAAGTAGAAGATAAAAATAAATGCAAGAATGAAAATACAAGTAAAACCAATGATAAAAAGAGACCAATTAGTATTGATCTTGATGATGAAACTTTTGATTTACACAGTCACCCATCATCAAAAAGAGTTGCAGTAGTAACAACAACAACAGCAACAACTATTTCACCAACTGTAACAGATACAAATAAAATAAATACAGTTCAACTTTTTCCAACTACAACTTCACCAACTAGTACTGCTGCTACAACAACAACTATCGATACTTTAACACCAATGGATACTAAAGAGAATATTACTCCATCAATTGAATTACCAAATATTACATCTACTACTAGTATAGAACAAACAACAACTACAAAAACAACACCAATACCAACTGCTACAACAACTATACGACAACCAAATACAAATACAACATCAACAACCAATTCCACCAATATTGAAGAACCAGTATCATTACATCCAACTTTAGTTGGTTTAGAAACTAAAGAAATTGATTCAGATGATGATTATAATTATGGAATTAATTTAGTTTTTGGTGAAGATGAAGGTGATAAAGAAGAAATTGATAAAATCAAAGAAATGGAAAGACAACTTGAAATGAAGCGTGTAGAACGTGAAAATAATATTAAAATTAAAAATCAACAAACCATTAAAGAATTATCACAAAAAATCAAATCTCAAGAAAGAATCATTGGCCAATTAAAAGAAATATATGTAAATAGTAACAAACAAAAACAACAACCAGATATTGAACAAGATAAAGAAACTAGTGAATTTGCAATCAAGTTGTATAAAAGAGTTTTAAAAGATTATACATTAATTAAAGATTTAATATTAATTGATGATGGTAAAGATATTGAAATGCAAGATCAAGAACAACAACAAGATAGTAAAGAAAAATTAAAGGTTGAATTTATTAAATTTATAGTTTTAAAGATTATTGATGATGATATCAATGTATTTTCAGAAACAAAGTTAATTCCATCACCTTTGGTTCAAAAATATTGGGAAGAGTTGGTATTGGATTCAATTAGCTATAAACAATTTACAATGGTATTGGGTTATGAAATTAATTTTAAAATTGAAGATAAAAAAGATTTAAGAAATCCATCAAGACGTCAAGAATTACGTGATAAATATAAAAGAACTAGAAAACTCTATAAAAAGTATTTTTCAGTAACAGAGTTAGATGATACAATTTGGTCAAGTAAATTCTTTAAATTTAAACCATTATCAGTACCAACAACAACAACAGCAACAACAGCAGTAGCAACGATTAAACAACAACAACCAATTGTAGCTAAATCAAAAGATAATGTCAAAAAAAAACATCATCGCCATTCAAGATCATCATCAAGATCACAATCACCTTCACCTTCACCACCAGTTAATTCAATGTTGGCAGAAACTGTTGGTAAATTAAATATCAAATTTAAAAGTCATAGAGGTCATACATTTAGTTTTCAATTGGATAATGAATCACCATTGGCATTGGTTTTTGAAACATATTGTGAAAACCATAAACTTTTACCAAAAAATGTAGAATTTCAAATCAATAATGAAAAAGTTTCAGATTTTGATCAAAATTGTACTCCAACTCAATTAAAAATGAAAACAGATGATGTTATTAAAGCCGTTGTTAAATATAGATAGAAGATAGACCAAGTAAAATACAAAAAAATAAAATAAAAATAAAAGATACTATTTAGAAAGTAGTGTACAAAATAATAGCAACAAGTTAACAATGAGGTTTTCCCAACTTTTGATCTCCTACAATCGTGCATTTAATGTCCGTCTTGAAATTTTCTGATAAAAACCATAATAAATAAAAATTTCATTTTGCGTTTTAAATTTTTTTTATTTTTTTTTATTATTATTTCATTTCTCTCATTCATATAAAAATTAAAATGAAATGGAATACTTAAATTTAATAGATACAAGTAACGTTGAATTAGAAAAGTTTTGTGAAGGATTTAATGATTATGGATCACTAAAAAATTCAACTTGGACAATCGACAGGGTATCAGCAATACGTAATTTTCAATATAATAAAATATCAAAACATTTAAATGATTATATCAAACTTCAATTTGATGCAAAAACAAAGAAAAAAAATAAAGTAGAAACAAAAGTAAAAGTAATTGAAGATACTGGAAATGATGGTAGTAAAACTTTACCAACAGTTGGTATATTTGTATCTTCAAGTTGTATGTGTTTTTGTATTGTAATGATAAGATAAACTACAACTATATGTACATACAGTACAGTATATATACTAATATAATTACTATTACCCACTTTCTAGTTAGTAAAACAATAACAAAAGTAATATTGGTGTCAATAAATGACCAAGATAATAACGACAACAACAAAGATGATGAAGGTAATGATGAAGAAGGCAATGTATTCAAAAGTTATGATATGATTATTTCACAAGGTCATTTTTCAACTATAAAATTAATTTTCAAATGGTTGGGTAAAAATTTTGATTGTCGTATTTCAAGTTTCCCTTTACCTCCATTGGCAATATATGGACTAGTATCATTATGGATTGAAAATACTATAAACGAAGAAGGACAAGTTAACAACAATTCCAATAAAAGGTTTAAAGGTAGCAGAACAAGAGAACCAAAAATTCAAATGAAACCATTGGAATTAGTATATTCATTAGAATCATTGTTAAGTGGTAATATTGATAATGATGGAAACAGAGTTGGAGAAGATACTACTAATACCGATTTAACAACATTATCAATAAAGTTTGATCCAGATTCGGTTTTATCCATAATGAAATACGTAATGGAAAAACAACAAACCCAACAACAACAAAAAAAGAGTGATCTTATTTTCGATGCAATAAAAGATCATTTTCAACATTTTTTCAAATTCTCATTAAGTTCTTGCTCTTTAGTTCATGTATCATACAACGATGCTATGTTGGGTGTAAATGGTAAATTAAAAATATTTTCAAATCCATTTAGAATTTTAAAAGATATTTCAACGTATTTTCAAGGCTCCTAAAAATATAATAATAAAATACATACAAATCACAATTAGTCAAATTAATTTTATAAATTTTAAACTAGAAGTTGATCAAAATTTATTTATTATTGTTTTTGTTTTTGTTTATCAATTTCATTTGTTATAAATTGAATATACAATTCTTTTATTTTGATTAAATAGATTGACTTGATAATCAAATTTTGATAATGAGTCAATACTTAACACTAAGGAATTAAAATTGAAGTCGCAAAATACTAAATTTGTAGATTCTGTTTAATTTTGTATATTGCATTTAATCCTTCACTTTCTAACATTGATTCATTTCTATAAACAATTCCAGTTAATTGAATTGATACATAGTTTGTACAAATTGAAGGTAATCCAATTGACATTCTATAACGTGATAATGAATCTAAAAAGATATTTGCAGAAAAGTAACCACATTGGTCTGTTGAACCATAACTGATGCAATTGAAGAAGCCATTTCAAAATTTATTAATTTCCAAATTCTTTTAATTGATTGTTCATGTAAATTAATTGCACCCATTACTTTTGCACCATGTGATACATTTAAATGATGGAAATCAATTTCATTGACAGGACAATTAATTTGTGTAAATGCATCAGTGAATCAATATTTGTGATTGTTGGGTTTTCTGATAATAGAGTTGATATTGGTTTGTCAAACAATTCATTATCACCAATATCGCAACTCTTGAAATGAAATTTGATTGTGTTATTTATTGAACTTGTTGTTTTATTTATTAGTAATTCTATTTGACCTGTAAGTATTATATTTTACCCAATACTGATAAATGACCATTTGTAGTTAAAATATTATATATTTGATCAACACCATATTTAACATCTTTTAAAACATGTAATGCATTTGACATTATTACAAAATCATAATACGATGGGTTTAAATCTTGACCATCACCTCCAAGTAGTGGTTTTTCTAAATTTAATGATTTATGAATTATATTCATTTGATTATATTTTGAAAATTTAACCTTTGTATCAGGTATAAATGAAGGTTATATATCACTCCATATAGATTCAATATCAATTTGATAATTTGGATTGTCAACTAACAAAGAATTTATTTGCTCAAGTACTAATAATGATAAAGAACATATACCACCAAATTCTAATTTTCACAAAATAATGCAGAAACACATAAATAAAGATTATTAGTTTTATCTGGATTAACGTTAGATTGATATGTTTATAAATATTATCAAATGATGAAGGAGTTGAAAGTGGTGTATCCTTTGGTTGATTATATTTTGAATTTAATTGGTTTGTTGGATATTTGTTAATGAACTTTAATTGGTAATGTAACTGCATTTTCAATTTCATATAAAACAGTACCATCATTTAATAAAACAATTGAATAAGGGCTACTTATTTTTGAATTTAATTTTGAATAAACATAAACATTTTGATATTTATTTCTATCTTTTGAATTACCTAATATCAACTGGTGATCAAAAAACTTTTCAAAAAATGAATCAACTTTCCAATATTCACTATCATCCCATTGGTATAATGGAAATTTAATATTACTGTTTGCAATTTAATACCAAAATTATAAAAACTAAAACGTATTTGTTTAATTGTAAGACGGAAAAAATAAAATTTTTAATGTTTTGGTTTAAATAAATAAAAAAAAGTCGAAAAAAAAAAAAAAAAATTTTTATATTTATTTAAAAATGACAAAATGGCTTGTTTTCACAAATTTTATTTTATTTTAAGAAAAGCACCAGAATAGTAATATAACAATGACAAGTGATAACGTTGAACAATTATATATTTTAAATAAAGAAGATAGTGATATTATATCTGCAGTAAATGTATGTTATTAACACAATATTTAGTGGATAGTTTTTATATGTATAATCATCATTATGGCTCTTACTAATCTTAAAAAGTAGGCTGAATCATTTAAATTTGATCCATATTTAAACTTTTTATTTTATGGTGTAAAAGAACAAGATAAACAAGAACTTATATTAGATATTGAAAAAGAATTTGTTGGTCAATTAATTGATCATAAATGTAGTTTTTCATTTGATAAAACTTTTAAAAGTGCTGCCATGTTATTACCACCAATGGTTGAATGGGATGCAGCAAAATGGACTAAATTTACACATAACCAAGCACAAACATTATTAAATAAAGGTTACCCAGAATCAACTGTTGATAGAATTAAGAAAATTGATGGTAAGTGTTCAATCACACAGACACATATATATACACACATACCCAAGCATTGGATATATCTAACAAACTTGTTTACTACAGAATTTTTTGCAAATAAATTTGAAGAATATAAAGCAATTGAAGCATATTATTTACTTACATTGGCAACAAATGTTTTATATAGAAAGCAAGGAATGGCATCAAAATTATTAAATCAATTATTTGAAATATTTGATAAAGAACAAAAAATATGTTATTTAGAATGTACAGATATAGTAAATGTTGGATTTTATCAGAAACATGGTTTCATTTTATTAGGGCAAGATAAGTTACCAAAATCTGATAATGAAGATATACCTGATTCTGATATTCCAATGATGTCATTTATGCACAGACTACCAAAATCAATTAATTAATAAATACACCAACACAATTAACATATTTTTCAAAAATTTCATTTATTATTAAATAAATAATAATAGTAAAACAAAGAATGAATATGGATAAAGATAAAATTAAAGAAGTAGTTATAGGTAGTACAACTAATACTGGTACTCCAAAGTCTTATATTGATACTGAAGAAAGTTTTATAAGTTATGGAGGTAAGTGATACCAATTATAAAATAAAAAAAATAGTGGATTCAATTACTTTATTTAGTATAGTTTTTAGAAAAAAGTTTATAAATTGAAAATTTCAGTCAATTACCCTTTCAATTGAAAATGGAAAAATTAATGATTTTATTGAATCTATATACAAACAAAAAAACAAATATATAAAACTATTAAAAATATATTTTTTCTTTTTCATTACACAATGAATAACTTTATTTTTGTTTGACTATTATTTACAAGACTGAAAGGTGGTAGTGGTATTAACTTTATGTTATATTAAATTTGAAATTATTTCATTTTTATCATTTGTTGTTATTATTTTATATGTATCATTTATAATTTGATGAGCATTGTCCATTAATAGTTTATTTATATTGAAAACACCAATTATAATTTTATTATTTGTTTTTAGTAAAATGAAAGAAGATGAATCATTATCTCTACCAATTATATGAACATCATTTGAACTAACTATAAAATATCTATTTGAATCAATGAATAGTCCAATTGTATTTGAACCATTTAATGTATTTGTAATTTCAACTTATTCATTATACCCCAATTTAAAACCACCATCACATTCACCACTATGTAAATTAACTATACAACTCTTTGTAAATCCTTGATTATTCATATTAGATACTAATAAATTCCAATCATTCTTTTGTGATGATAATGTATCATCATTTTCAATAATAGTATTACTACTTGTATTTCTTTTTGTGATCATTTTTAAATTATTTTTGCTACTATTTCTTCTTTTTAATTTTGAAATTGTTGTAATTGTTGTAGTTGATGTTGTTATATTTTCATTTGTTTTAAATGTAGTAATTGAACATGTTGTTGTAGTAGTAGCTGCTGCCGAATATGATGCTGATAATGAAGGTGATGTTTGAATACATAATGATGCTGATATTTAATTATTATTTTTAATCATTTGATTTTCAATTAAATAATTAATTGTTTGATTTTTTTTAACTATTGTCATATCTTTATTATCTATCTCTACTATACTTTTTGTATGTAAATATGAATGAATAAATATTAAACAATCTCTCTATTTATAACAAATAAATTTAAGGTTTATATTTTTTTTTTTAAAAAAAATAAACAAAACATAATGGACATTTATTTTCAGATCATTTTCAACACTCACACATAAACATACACACCTGAAAAATTAATTTATCGTTTGGAGACTTTCTCTCACACACAATGCTTGGAAAAAAAAAAAAGTTGGTTCACACAAAAAAATGTAATTTTTGCAGAACGAGACTGAGCTAGATAAAAACATCTAGCTCAGTCTCGCAACACAAAGAATTTTTAAATATCTGTGTAATAATAACAATATTGTCAATTATAATTTATGACATATACAAACACAGACAGAATAAAAAAATTAAAAATGGTGGGTGTTATACTTTCATACAATTTTATTATCAAAAAATTGATGTGGTAAATTATTTATTAGTAGTACTTTTTAATTGGTGTGTTTTTATTTAATTATTGTATTAAATTTGATACAATTTCAGTTTTGTCATTTGTTGTTATTGTTGTATATATATCACCAATTACTTTATTTGCAACGTTTACTTCAAGAATGTGCATATCAAAAATACCAATTATAAATTTTGAATTTGTTTTACGAAGTATAAATGAGAAATTAGGACTTCTACCAGAAATATAAATATCATTTGAATTTACTATGTAGTATCTTTCAGAATCTATGAATAGGTTAATTGGGTTTGATATGCCATTTAGTGTATTTATCAATTCGATGTATTCATTATAAACTATGGTTAAACCAGAGTGACAATCACCAGATTCTATATCAATTATAGCACTTTTAGTAAATCCCGACGAATTCATTTTATCAATTAGAGAGTTCCAATTGTTTTTTGATTGATGTTCAATGTTTTTTGGAATTACAATTTCATTTTTCTCTTTCTCTTTTTCTTTTTCTTTTTTTTCTTTTTTTTTACATTTTAATATACATTTGCCTTTAAATAATTTTGATGTTGGTACTTCAACTTGTTGTTTAAATGTTGTTAAAATTTGATTCTTTTTAATATTTACTTGAATTTCTAATTCATTAATTGTGGAGTTATTCTTTAAAATTGTCATTTTGGTGTGAATTAAATGTATGTTGTTTTGAATGGGTCTTGTTTATAAATGGTACTATTATAAAATACTTTGATATGGTAAAATATGGGAGTAATTTAAAACTGAAATTGTGACAATTGATTAATATACTGTCTACCTTTTTAGTGGTTTTATTTAAAAAAAAAATAAAAAAATAACGTTAGTTTACAATAGATTATCGGTTGTATAACCACATCTCCACATTCAAATAAATTTATACATACCTATTGATTTGATGAGAGGAAAAAGAAATCTTGGCAATGAAATTAATTACAAAAAAAAAGAACTTTTTATTTTTAATATCAACAAAATATTTATATTAATAATTTAATACATATAAAATGATTATAGTATTTATAAATAAAATATTTTTGTCTGTGTTGATTTTTAGTTTTTATAATGGATAATAAAAAAAACTATTCTTTTGGTAACTATAAAAAAAAAAGAAGAAAAATTCAAATACACTTCAGTTAGTACTTTTAACTAGTTTAAGAAAAAACAATTCAAATTGATAAAAGATTTTTAACTAATCAAAAAAAGGAAACCTTTTAAAAATTGAAAACAGTTTTTTTTTTTTTTTTTTTTTTTTTTTTTATTTTAAAACGGTTTTAACCTTTTTTTTAAAATTTAAGTTTTTTTTTTTTGATTTTAAAAGAAATATTTGGATATTAAATTTTTTTATTTTTT
>JABXES010006155.1:0-21612 GCA_013375695.1 Dictyostelium brefeldianum
GAACAAAACAAATCATCGTCGCAAGACAAACAAACAAAAAATCGTCGCAAGACAAAAAAAAAAAAAATCTTCACAAGACAAAAAAAAAAAAAATAAAAACAAAAAAAAAAAACAAAAAAAAAAAAAAAAAAAAAAAAAAAAAAAAAAAAAACCCCCCACCACTCTAAAAAACCCCCCCCCCCCCCCCCCCCCCCCCCCCAAAAAAAACCCAAAAAAAACCCCTCACAAAAAAAAAAAAAAAAAAAAAAAAAAAAAAAAAAACACTCACATACACATATCACAAAACACAAAGACAAAAAGAATAATACTATGGCCGATAAGGATAAATTTTACCTTATTAAATTAGATATTAAAAAAGGTAAGTCTATTGTCGGATCCGATGGTTCAACATGTAGTCCATTCATTAAAGTTGGATGGGGTAAAAAACCACAAAAGACAAAAGTTGTAACAAAATCTAATGAACCTGAATGGGCATTCACTGGAAATTTTGAAGTTAAAAAAGAAAAGACAGATTCAAATACTGTAAGTTATAATCTGATGAAATATATACATACTATTGTAATATAATATTTACACCATTATGACCACAGAAACCAGGTATTGAATTTGAATTATTTGAACATAAACAATTTTCAGAGAAAGAAATTTCCAAAACTATTTTCAATTTACCAGAATCATTGATTTTAGGAGAACCATGTAATTATACTGTACCAATGACAATTCAATTAACCAATAAAACAGAACAAAAATGTGAAATTCATATTGCAATCACTGCAATCAATTTTGGTAAAGATAAACAAGATGAAGAAAGAAAGAAACAAGAAGAAGTTCAAAAGAAATTTTTACAATTGGTTGAACAATTAGCAACTGATTCAAAAGCAAGAGAAGGTATGATGAAATTACCATTTGAAGCAAGATTACAATTAGTTGAACAACATAGAGATGTATGTAATAGTATTAGTAACAGTAGTAATAGTATGACCATCATACTAACATACAATGTTGTTTTTTTACTATTATCAATATATTAGAAATTAGCAAATGAAAAACATCCAGATGAATATGTTGTATTATTAATTAAAGAAATTACAAGAATGAATATTAGAATGAATGGTGGATTATCATCAAGTAGTTTAGGTAAATCAACATCAACAAATTCAAACCCAGGATCATTATCACCAGTTACACCAAGACAAGACGATGGTTTATCAGCAGCTGAACTTAAAAATATTAGTGTAGCATTACGTTCACGTGGTTTAGATTGGATTCATCAATTTCATAAATTGGGTGCAACTACTCGTTTAGTTGAATTATTAAGTTTATATACTAAACAAAAAACGTATGTACCACAATATTATCACAATATAACCTTTCATTTTTATATATTTTTATTTTATTTTTGCACACAACAGTTCACCTTTATACCACCACACACATTTTTTTAATTTTTTTTCATATTTTTATTTTTTTAATTTTGGTGTGTGGATTCATTGCTGTTTATTTATCAAAAAAAACTTTTAAAATCATATCGTATATTACTCCAATAACACATAACTAACATATAACTAACATCAACTATATTTTTTTTTTTTCTCTGTTTTTATAAAATTTTTAATTAAAAATTTAATATATATTTTCAAAAATTATTCCAAATCAACAACGTCGCAATAATCATTATAGTCACACTGAAGATAGTTTACAAAAACAATTGGAATGTTTAAATTGTATTAAAAATCTTATGAATAACAACGTTGGTATTTCATACATTTTTGGTATTAAAGATTCATTCAAAACAATTGTATTATGTTTAGGTAGTCAATATGTAAGTATTTAAAACTTTTATTATTATTATGATGATAACCAAACAACAATGATATCATAAATACTAATCCCCAGTTTCAATCTTATAGGAAAAAGTAAATGAATTAGCAATTGGTTTATTAAATACAATTTGTTTTTTACCAAAAATTAATGGTCACAAGTAAGTAATCATATACAATCCAATTCAATCAACCAAATATATACTAATCAATTTACTATCAATAGACTTTTAATTGAATTATTAAATTATTTTAAAGAAGAAAAAGGAGAAAGTAGAAGATTTATTTCAATTGTTGAATCATTGAAATCAAAAGCAGGTGTAATTGAAACTAAAGAAACATTGAAAACCAAATCAATTTATTTATCATTTATCAATATCATTGTAAATACACCAGCAGAAATCGATTTACGTTTAGCATTGAGACAAGAGTTTTATTGGTTGGGAATTAAAGAGATATTGGTTAAATTATCAAATTATTCATATGATGAATCACCAGAGTTAGATACTCAAATCACTGTATTCGAAGAAGAAGAATCCAAAGATAATAAAGAAATGTCTGAACGTTTTGCTGAATTTAAAGGATTAAATTTGGAAAATGTTGACGAAGTATTGAAAACATTGATGGATCGTGTACGTCCAATGGGATTAGTTGATTGTATGCGTGAAATTGCTAAAGATTTATTACTACTTCCAACTGATGATGATCATGGTATTAGAAATTGGGTATTGGCATCGAGAATAATTAAACAAATTTCACTTCGTGAAAAGAATATTGGTATTGAAGAAGATGTACTTCCATTGGAAAATTTATTACTCATGTGTGAACAAGAAGCAAAAGAAGTTCCATTGAAATCTCAAATTGAATCTCTCAAAAAAGATGCACTTGATCTCAACAAAAAAATTTCAATTCAAGAAATTGAACTCAAAGAAAAACAAGAATCAATGAAAAAGAATGATGAACTCACTGCTAAACAATTGGAAGAACAAATTTCAATCAATAAAAAGAAAGATGATGAGATCACTCAATTAAAAGAATTGGTTGAAAAATTAAAATTAACTCAAGGTACAGGTAATAGTGGTAATAACAATAGTAACAATAGTGATAATGCACCAGCACCAGTTACAGGTGGTCCACCACCTCCACCACCACCACCAATGATGGGAGGAGGAGGTCCACCACCACCACCTCCACCACCAATGATGGGAGGTAAAGGTGGTCCACCACCACCACCACCACCAATGGGGGGTAAAGGAGGTCCACCACCACCACCAGCATTTGGTATGAAGAAAGCAGCAGCACCACCAAGAAAAGAAATTCCATTACCAGCATTGAAAATGAAAGGTTTACAATGGGTATCATTAAATGATAAAAAGATTCAAGGTACATTATTTAGTAAATTCACAGTTGAATCATCAAAAGATATCAATTTGGATTTCAAAGATATTGAAGATGTATTTGCAGCAAAAGTTATAGAGAAAAAAGAATCAACAGCACCAAAGAAAACTGGACCAGTTGCAATTATCGATGGTAAAACATCACAAAATTTATCAATTTTCCTTTCTCAATTCAAAGGTAAATCATATGACGAAATTTGTGGTGCTATTCAAAGAGGTGATGAATCCATTTTCCAACCAAATCACATTGATGCATTAATTACTTTCCTTCCATCAGAAGATGATATCAATAACATTAATGAATATTTACGTGAAGAAAAAGATGCATCAAAATTGGGACCACCAGAACAATTTTCATTGAAAATCCATGCAGTACCACAAGTTAAATCTCGTTTATTGGCAATGAAATTCAAATTTGCATATGAAAGTAAAAAGAGTGATTTGAAATTAGACATTGATAATTTTAAACAAGGTACAAAAGAAATTTCATCAAGTGATAAAATTCCAAAATTACTCGAAGTCATTTTAATTCTTGGTAATTTTATAAATGGTGGTACAGCAAGAGGTGGTGCATATGGTTTCAAATTGAATACAATTACAAAACTTGCAGACACTAAATCAACAGATAACAAATTATCATTGGTAAATTATTTAACTCGTGTTGTAATCAAAGATTTCCCACATTTAAATTCATTTGCTCAAGATTTAACTCATGTTGAAGCAGCTGGTCGTGTATCATTATCACAATTACAAGGTGAAGTTGCAACATTGAGAAAAGAATTTGTTCAAGTTCAAAAATCAATTGATACATTAAATTTAGGTGATCATCATGAAGAAGATGGTACTCCAAGTGAAGATAAATTCAAAGTTAAATATGGTGAATTTTGCAATGAAACTTCTGATGACATTGATTTAATTACAACTTCATCACAACAAATTGAAACTGACTACAAAGAATTACTTACTACATTTGGTGAAGACTCAAAGTGTGAACCATCAGAGTTTTTTGGTATGTTTATGAAGTTTATGGAACAATACGAAAAAGCACAAAAAGAAAATGAAGTACTCTCTGTTCAAGCTGAAAAGATTGCTAAAAGAGAAGCTGCAAAGAAACTCAAAGAAGAAGAAGATGCTAAAAAGAAACAGCTTGCTGAAGAAAGAAAACAAAAAGGTGAAGAGGCTGCTCCAGAAGCAGTTGTTGACGATCTCCTCAACACAATTGCATCAGGGGATGCTTTTAAAAATCGTAAACGTAGGGCTAGATTGGGTAAAGATACCACTGAAACTGCAAGCAGTTGATCAATTGGTTCATTGGTTCATTAGTTGGTAGTTTATTTGTATCATTAAATAGTAAAAAGAGCAATAAATAAATTATCAATCTTAACCCTACTTTCATTTTTTTTAGATTTTTATATGGGAAATTAAAGACGACAACAATACATATATTGTATACAACAATCAATGAGAACATATGATTTACAAAAGTATTAGCATACAGTTTTAAATAAAATTACAATTTTTTTTATATGGCAATTTTCCACCTCGGAATTAAAACAATATTAAATGAAAAAATAATCAACCAGAATACAACATGAATGATATATCACCTCATTTTATTGTTAAAAGAATGTTAAATAATCAAAATACAACAAATAATGATCACCATGGTAAATTATTAAAAGATGAAAATATTAAAGAATTGGTTTTGGATATTGAAAAATGGAACATTAATCTAGAATATGATTATATTTCATTACTTCACGTGGAATTTATTATCAAACAATTAAACCAATCAATAAAAAGATTTATCAATTTGGAAAAGTTAATTATTATAACAAATCAAAGTTTATATAAATATTTTCAATTTATAGATTTTAGTAATATTAAAATTAGTAATTATTCAATTTGGTCTTCATTTGAAGTACCTCCACAAACAAATATTAAAGAAATTGAAAGTTTAGACATTGTTTTCCCAAGTTCAAATAATAAAGATTGAGAATGTTTACAATTTTTAAAACAATTAGATAGTGTAGGTAATTTATATTCTGATAATTGTGTAAATTTCAAATACTTGTATGATAATGGTGTTGATTGTTTCAAAAATACAAAAACAATAATAATGGATGATGTAAAAATTCAAAATTTGGCGTATCTACTTAAATTAATACCAAGTGCTTCAGAATACCATATTGGACTTTGTTTTGAAAATTTAATATATCAATTAAGTGATGGTGATGTCAATAAACAGCAACATTGTGAATGTAGTGTTGATGAAAATTCAAATATTAAAATTAACTTTAAACATTGGAAACAAATTTCAGAGTTAATTATAAATCATAAACATGCAATTTCTCACAAGTGTAGCTTTTTATATGTAGTTTATGACATATATGAACAAGAAATGCTTTATCAACACAATTAATTGATCAATTAAAATTAATTTTATCAAATAATAAATCAATCATCGAATTTTATTTGGATATTGGTTATTCTTTTAAAAACAATATGTTAAATGATTTTAAAAAATAAAAACATAACATCATTTGTAAACAACACATTAATGTGTTGACACAAACAAATATTGTTTATTTATTTTTTATACACCAAAAGATGTTCTTGTTGGTGATTATCTTGAGAAATTAAATTTTTTATAAAAACCATTTCTTTAATTTGTGGGTTGTTCTCTACCAATTGATTTAATGATTCTGTATACTCTTCAAAATCATTTACTGTATCATCATATGTAATAATGTGGAAACTTGTGATTGAGTTATTGTATTTTAAAATTTCTTCAAAAAATTTAGGAGTATTGATACCACGAATTGAAAGTGTTTCCAATGATGAAAATAAATAAAAAAATTGAGAAAATTCTTTAATAAATGAATCTGGTACATCTTGAGTACCCAATACAAACTTTTCAACATGTTCGCTGCAACTATGATTAATTTTCAAATGAGCGAGCGTTGAATTATTTGATTTTATTTTAGATTTTAAAGTTGTCCAATGCTTTCTAAATGTTGCAATATCATTTTCATTTTTAAAAGTATCTGGATCATTTTGAACGATACTATCACAATCACATCTTCTAATGTTACCTTGAGATCTTTCTTGGTCAGTCAACAAGAAAAAAATTAAATTATTAAAACATAAATCCACTGCCAAGTGTTTTAAATTGACAGCATTTGAAATTATAGTACAAATATCTTCAATTTCGGTTGGTATTTCATATATTTCAATTTCTTCTAAAGTTGATAAATAATTTGCACCTTGGTTCCCTTCTTTATGTTTTCTATATAACATAGTTGAATTTTTTAATTCTTGAAAATCATTTGATTTGGATAGATATCCAAATTCTATTTCACCAGATAAAAATTTAAATATTGGAAAATCAGGACCATATCCATCAGTTGATACAAACAATAATCGTTTAATTGATTTTGACCAACAAGAGAATATTTGTTTTACAAGCAAATAATTATAAAAATTATTAAATTTAATTGAAGATACTTGGTTTACTAAATTTTGATCAATTGATAATTGATTTGGATTTGAAATTTCATTGATTTCATATTGTAATATATGTACATTTTGAAATTGTAAGAATATTTTATCCAATTCATTGGTTACCAATATATTTGTAGGTTCATATGATCTGTTTACATTTCTTAATATAAGTTGTTTACAATTTGATTCTGATAATTCTGATAACTCCTGTCTAATGTATTCCATGTCAATTTGATTTTCAAAATCGTATGTGGAATCTGCATAAAATGATTCATGTCCATTTTCATTATCATAATGTAACTTTATTGTTTCTATATTTTCTTTTTTAATAATTGTATATTTCCCTTGACTACCATAATTAAAATCAACACACACTTTTAAATTTTCTGATAATACTGTAAACCAATAACGATTAACCAATGCCAATGAAATCATTAACTTTTTTATCAATAATTCATCATCTCCATAATCACTTGATGCATCACTATCTATTATTTTATTATTATCATCAATATATTCACATAGATATTTGATTATATATTTTTGTAAATATAATGATAAATTTACTGTTTTCATTGTCATTTTTATCAATAAAAATAGATAAAAAAAGATAAAAAAAAAAAGATATTATTTAGAAAACTATAAAATAAAAATTATCTTCAAAATTTCTCACATTTCTTTTATTCAAATAAATTAAAACCAAAATCGTTGATTTCATTTTCATTATCTGCAATGATATTATGATGATAATTTTCATTGATATTATTGATATTTTCCATTTGTTGTAGATTAATGTTGATTAATAATTGATTTTCATAAATATTATTTAAATATTGTTGTCTTTTTAATGGATCTTTGGGAAGTATATTTATATTAAGTGTTGATATATCTTGATATTGTAGTCTAATTTTAATGAAATAATATAAAATACCTTTTTCAATTTTAGAATTTGCAGTTTCAAATGGGTCACAATAATTACCATGAATGTTAAATATTTGTTTTAATTGGTAATAATTAAAATTAAATAATGGTATGAATACTCTGTTTGGTAAATCTTGTCTTAACATATGGTCAACTAGCTCTTTATAACCTAGTATAATTGCATATTTGAAAACATCTAAATAATCGGGTGCCGTTGTTTTATAAAATGAATGAAACATTTTAAATAATTCTAAATTACCATTGAATCCATCAGTGTTTCCTTTTGCAGTTAACATTACCCTAATTTGTTGAAGTACATTTAATTTCCATATTGTTAAATTACTAATTGAATTATCTCTAATGAATACATTTGATTTTTTGTATGGTGATACATTTGGTATTGATAAATCTTCATTTTTAAAACATGAATAATTGAATCTATATATTTCATTTGAAATATCTTTACGTGGTGCATTTGATATTAAAAACAATGCAATTTCATTTTCTGTGATATCATACCACAGTGTTTGATAATTATCAGTATTTAAAATATTGAATATATCAGGGCGATAGTCAAACATTATTTTAAATAATTGTAAATTATTTGATTTAAATAATGAGTACTTTGTAACCCTTGAAAATAATACACCTTGTAATTTATCCAATCCATATAAACTATATAATGAACCTATAATTGGTATTGAATATAACCCAGTAAAATCACTATACAATGATACCATTAAATTGAATGAATATTCATCATTTATCTGACACGATAAATTTATAGATTCTAAAATTAATTTTTCATAATTTTCCCTACCATAACCATTACAAATTAATTCAAAAAATGATTTTAAATATAATTTAGATTCTTTTTGGCCAATTATAATTTGATTTATTATATTTAATGATACTGAAAATGGTATTGTTGTTGTTGAAAATTTTAATTCATTTATTATATAATCCAATAGTTGAATTGTATTATCTGTAATGATTTCAATTGATTCCACTTCTCCTTCTTCATGTTGTTTAAATTGATATTGTTGATCTATTAAATATTTAAATTTCAAAATACCACAATCACTTGACAATACAAAAGTAATAGATTGACTAATGATATCATAAATTTGTTGTTTGTATATGTTTTGAATAACTTTAAATAAATGTAAACTAATTTCATTCCAGCCCAATAACAGTTTTAATGTTTCTTTGTTTATATAGTCTTGTTGTTTTAATTCTTTATTTGTATCGTTATTTATACTATTTAATCGTTCAACCAACATTTTATAATTTCTCGTCTTGATTATTAATTCTAATGGAAATTCATAATAATTATAACTTTGGTAATACAACTTTGAATTGTATTCTTTTATATAATTGTATATTTTATTTCTTAATATATTATTTTTAAACACAACGAAATATAACTCCATCTTTAACTAAATAAAGAGCGATAATGTTTTTAGAAATAAAATACAAATAAATTAAAATTTTAAAAAAAATCAAAAAAAAAAATTTAAGAAAATAACACTGTAAACTGGTTTGCTATAAATTAATACTATAAATATTTATAATCCCTTTTTTATATTTCTTTCCTTTTTTTTTTTATGTGTCTTTTTTAAAATTATTATTATTATTATTACATATGTTTTTGCTGCTTTTGAGGAGGTGATTCCATTTCACTACTATCATCGTTTTCACTGTGACCACCATCACTACTAATATCTACAATGTGATTTGTGTTATTTGGACTAAAATGACCTGAACTTGTTGTTGTTGTTGTTGTTGTTGTTGTTGTTGTTGTTGTTGTTGTTGTTGTTGTTGTTGTTGTATTATTTGTATTACTATTGCTATTTAAACTATTTAAACTATTTAAACTATTTAAATGACTAAAATTATTATTATTAAAACCTCTTATTTTATTACCAACAAGGTTGTTATTACTATTGTTGTTATTTCCATTGCTATTATTACTACTGATATTGTTATTATTACTATATTGTTATTGTTATTTCTATTGTTATTATTATTGTTGTTATTGTTGTTATTTCCATTACCATTATTGTTGGTAGATTTATTATTTTTTGATTGTTGGTGAGTTGAAGAGTTTGTTTTATTCTTTATATTTATTCTCTGAGAGATTGAAAATGTTGAATTTAAATTCACATTATGATTATTATTATTTGAAAATATATAATGTCTAGGTGGTGAAAGACAAAAATTTAAATGTGTTTTTTCGTTTTATTAGGTTTTCAGAAACTGCTGGACAGTGTTGTTGTGTGATATCCACAACATATATTATTATCAAAGTTATACTTACACTGCGTTTCATAAAAAAAGATTTTGCAAAAAAAAACAATAAAAAATAAAAAAAAAAAACTCTTTCCTGAACAAGTGGAGGTTTTAATTGCAAGGTTTGTTATCTCCAAATTTTAAAAAAATTAAATTTTTTTTTTTTTTCATTCCAAAAAATTTTAAAAAATTAATTTAAATAAAATATAATTGAAATTGAGGAATTACCAGTTTGATCCCTCTAAATGTTTCATTTGTATATCTCAACTCATAAGTTTGAAATTATCTTAATCTTTAAATAATTTGGATTTAATCCAAAAAAGGGAATTCCGAAAATAAAAAATAAAAATTGTAAATCAAAAAAAAATAGATAAAAAAAACTAAAAATATGCTCATTTTCACTTTTTATTTATTTTTCTCATTTTTCGGTTCATAAATGAATAAAATTTAAATTTAAAACTTTAGTTTTTTTTTATTTTTTGAAACCTGGGATCCACCTTTTTATTTTTTTCAAAAATTTAAAAAAAAAGGTTGGTGTTTTTTAAAATTGGTCAACTAAACCAGTACCTTTAATGCCATCATAAAAGAAAATATTATTTATAACTTGAGCATTTTGACATATAATTTTTATAATTTCTGCACCAACGGTACCGCCAATAATAGCGCAAACCGGTGAAATTTCGACATGTAATTTATTTAAAACATCTCTGTGATGAAAAATTTATAAGTATTAGTGTTATTAATGATAATAATAACGATATGATAATAAATTGACATACCTAGTTTCATTAAATAATTTATTTAAATCTGAATTTGAAGGTTTGTATTTCTCGATATTTCTTGCAACTATAGTTTTCAATTCAGTTAAATCTTGATCTGAAATATTATCAGGTACTCTATTATGTATTTCTTCAAAATGGAATAATGTTGATAATGCAAAGAATGGTAATGGTGTTTTATTATTTGTTTTACTCCAATCTGATAACATTGTATCTTTAAATGATTTAAAAATTGATGTATGTGTTTCTGTAGTTGGTGGTTCTGTAGGTTTTCTGCAAGTACCATATAACCAGATTAGTATATACATTTGTATTCCTACTACAATGTAAATATATTCTAATATAAATTGGTACTTACTTTACTTGATATTGAAATTCATTTAAATCTGAAAAAAAGTAACCTTTAAAACCAAAACAACCAGTTAGGACAAATGGTATATTATTCTTTCTACATAATGTATTTACTACATGTGCATTATGTAAATTCTTTTCAGACATTATAACAATTGTATATTCATTTATAAATTTATCATCCATTGTTTCAATTTCTCTATCTGTTACATTAATTGTAACTAATGGATTTAATTCACTAATTGCAAATACTGATTCTGTTGATACCTGTAATTCGAAACATATTAGTATATTATTAAACACCATTATATACTCTAATATGTTTAAATATACACACAACTTTACCAACTGAATCTTCAGTAATAAATAAATGAGCGGAAAGATCAGCACTTGTAATTGCATGATCATCGATTAATGTAATTGAATCAACTCCAGCTAAAACTACATTTTTAATAACTTCAGACATTAATCCATTAATACCAATGAATAGCACTTTACTTGCACGAAGTTTCTTTTGTGCATCAACTCCCCATAATCTAATACTACGATCATAAATCTTTGCTTCATAATCTGTTAACTTTCTTTCAACTGTAATTGGTTTATTTGTATTTGTTATATTTTCAATTACATTTTCTGTCATCATCTTTATTTGTATATATGTTTAGTCAACAACAATTAGATGATATTAAATTCCTCTGTGATGGTATTGCTGGTTTCGAATCTTATATAAGCCGATGTTGCTATAGCTACAGATACTATCGAAAAATGAGAAAAATGAAAAAAAAATTTTTTAATTTTTTAATTTTTTTATTAATTTTTTTTTTATTTAACATTTACTCCACACATAAAATTTTAAAAAAAAGACAAAAACAAATAAATAATAATAAATGAGTTCAGTAGAGAATAGTAATACAGAAACAAAGAAATTAGAGATACCAAATGATTTAAATACATTAACAGTTGTACAATTAAAGGGTATTCTCCAATCTAGAGAATTACCTGTTACTGGTACAAAAGCAGTATTAATTAAAAGATTAGAAACATTAAAAGAAATTGAAAATGCAACTGCCGATGAAGAAGAATTAAATGATGATACAACTGATGAAAATAAAGAAAATAAAGAAACTACAACCACCGCTGAAAATAAAGAAGAAAAAACAAATACAACAACACCACCAACAGCATCACCAACACAAACAACAGAAAATGTTAATACTACAAATGTAAATAATGAAGAAACAACTACAACAACAACCACAACAACAACAGAAAATAAAGAAGAAGAACAACTACAAGAACAACAACAAGAAGAGGAAGAAAATAATAATGAAGATCCAGATTTAGTTGGTGAATTACTTGGTAGTGATGATAATCAAGGTAACCAATATTCAGATGATGAAGATGAAACTACAACAAATGAAAATGGTAATGGTGAAGATACAACAAATGAAAATGGTTCATCAACAACTACAACCACATCAACCTCAACATCGTCAGCAACAAATAAAAAAGATGATTTAAATTCAGCAAATGTCGATTCATCAGTAATTGATAAAGCAATTTTAGAATCCGAAAAAATGACAACTGAAAAGATGACATCTGAAAAAAAGAGAGAAGATTCATTGGATAAAACTAAAATTCAACAATCCATCGAAGAAATGGAAGAATCATTTAAAAAAGTGCCATCCATTAGAATATCTGGTTTAAATGATACAATATCAGAAAAAGAATTAAATGAAGCGTTATCTGAACATGGTAAAGTATTAACAGTATCTTATGAAGGTCCAAAAAAAGATGTTGCAATCGTTCAAATGGAAAATCATACTGCTGCAAAAGAGAAATTAACAAATACAAAATTAAAGAATTGTACTCTCACTGTTACCGATGTTGAATTGGCAGATTCATTGTTATTTGTTGGTAATCTTGGTAATGATTTAAATAGAGACCAACTAAGAAAAATGTTTGAAAAACATGGTGATATTGATAGAGTAATTGTAAGTATATTGGTGATAATAATTAATTTATATTTATAAATAATATATAACTAACTATATTACCAATGCTCACAGATTATTAAAAATAAAAGAACTGGTGAAAGTAAAGGTTATGGATTTGTTGATTTTAGAACAAAGCTTCAAGCAAACACAGCAAAATCATCATTGGGTTCAATAGTTTATAATCGTCGTACATTGAGAGTTGATTGGGCAGAGAATTGTAACACAATGGAATCAATGCATTCAAAAACCATATTTGTAGATAGATTACCGCGTTCATTTGCAGAAGTACCAGCATTGAGAAAGTTATTTTCATCACATGGTAAAATTAAAGATTGTAATGTAGTTCCAAATTACTTTGGTCAACCAAGAGGATTTGCATTTATTGATTATACAACAGTTGAAGAAGCAGAGAAAGCTCAAAGAATGATGAATGAAAAAGATTTACAAGGCTACAAGATACGAGTAAACTTTGCTAATCCTTCAAAACCTGGATTTTCATTAATTAAACCACCTTCAATTCAACAACGTGATCAAGGTGCAAGAGGTAATGATATTACAAATCCAAATGGTGGTTATAGAAGTGGTAGAGGTAGAGGTAGTATGGGAGGTCCAAGTAATCAAGGTGGTTATAATGGTATTGGTAGAAATAGCGGTGGTTATCGTGGAAATCAAAATAATTATGGTCCACCACCACAACAAGATCACCATTATAATGGTGGTGGCGGTAGAAGAGGTGGTAATATGCATCATATGGAAGGTGGTGGTAGAGGTGGTAATATGCATCATCAAATGGATAGACATCATTATCAACAACAACCACATCCAAATCAATTACCTCCACAACATCATCATCATTCACCACTTCCATTACCACATCATCAACAACAATCACATCCAAATCATTATCAACAACAACCACCTTATGGTTATCCAGGTGGTGGTAATGGTTCAATGCCACCACAACATTTTAATGATCGTTCAAGAAATCAAAACTTTTATCCACCACAACATATGAATCCAGCAATTGTAAATGGAGGTGGTAGTGGTTCACCAAATCATCATGGTATTCCACCAAACTTATCACCAAGTGGTGTTATAAATGGTATTAACAACGGTGGTGGTGCAGCAAATTCAAAAGCATTGGCACAATATAAACAACAAATTCATTTAATGGAGCAAAAGATTAAAACACAACAAGAAGCATTGGAAAGAGTAGCAGCACAACAACAACAAGCAGCACAACAACAAAAACAAAGAGAAGCTGCAATCATTAAACAACAACAAGCAGCAGCACAACAACAAGCAGCACAAATTGCAGCACAACAACAACAAGCAACACAAGAAAGATTAAGAAAACAACAATACGAAGCAATGCAACAGCAACAACAACAATTGGCTGCACAACAATTGGCCGCACAAAAACAAGCAGCTCAAGTTCAACAAATGCAAAAATACTATAATCAAATGAATAATTCAAATGCAGCTGGTAAACAAACCAATGTTACAAATTCATTAGCAACAACACCAACAATTCCTGGTGCGACCAATGCAGCACAACAAAACTCAGCAACTTCATTAAATTATCAAAATTGGCAACAATATTACACTCCTGAACAAGCAGCAGCATGGGCATATTATGCTCAAGCTAATCCAGTATGTATATTTTATATTATAAAATATGTAGTATATACAAGAATAACATTTATTAATATTCTTTTTTCATTTATTTTTTTAAATCGATTAGCATCTTTATCCTGGATATTCACAAGTACGTATAATAATAATATCAGATCTGTGATTTAATTTACCTATACTTATATTACCTTTTATATTCATAATTTTTTAGCAAGACATTTCAGCATATTATGCAAGTTTCCAACAACAACAAGGAGCAACAACTGAACAACAACAACAAGTTGGTCAAAAAAGACAATATGATAACACAGGGATGTATAACCAACAATCAACATCAACATCTACATACAACACTCACAACACCCACAATAATAATAACAATAATAATATGGGTGGTCATCAAAATCATGATAACAAGAGAAATAGACATTAATAGAGGATATTTGTGTGGAATTTCCAAAAAGTTATTTATTGTTATATATCCAAATTTGTTTATTAAAAATCAATCAACCAACCAACCACATCATATCACTACAACACCATTATTTTATATCAATCTTTTTGTTTATTATTATTATTTCTAGTTATTATTGTTATAATTGTTTTTATTTCAATTGTCGCATCAACAATGCATTGTACCATTTTTATATATTTTATTATCATTAATTGTTTAATTTTTAATATCAACCATCACAACAAACCAAAAAATAATTGTTAATATTTTATCTTTTTGTGTGCAAATCAAAAACCAAAAAAAAAACAAACCACTAGTGTAAAAAAAACCATTGTCGTCATTTCATGATAGATTTATTATTCAAATCCAAAAAATCGATTGTATTACTATTAGAAAAAGAAGAGAAAAAAAATTAGAAAACAAAAAAAAAAAAAAGAAATAAATTTCACCCAACAAATAATATTATAACAAAAACTATAACAACAATTTGTTAAAATATAACAAATATCAATATCTATCTATCTATCTATCTATCTATCTATATATATATATATACATATATATATGTACATATACTCAATAATGATTATATAATCATTCAATTAACTATACAAAATTTAAAAAAAAAAAAAAAAAAACTTTATTGTCCATGAGAATATAGTTTGTTTGCTTACTTGTGTATTTTGTGAATTGTATTTATAAAATTTATTTTAATTATCCTTTTATTTGTAATTTATTTTGTAGTAGGTGCTACTTCATTTTAAAATACTTTGTTCAAGCACTTGAAATTGGGATTAGTAATAAGAATTTATGTGAATATTATCTTTTTTTAAAGATATTACCTAAAATTAAAAAACAATAGTAATAATAGTGTACAATAATTCATTAATTCATTAATTTTGGTTTATATCAACTCTCAATATTTCAATTGTGTATCATTATCTTTTTGAAGATTTCAAGATTTAAATATTAAATAAAAGTTAATTGTATTTTGAGAAAATAAAGGTAAAACTCTTTCTGTATTTTAAAATAGGTTTTATATTAAAACTATTCTGCATTTTTTATTATTATTGTTATTAAATAAATGAATTATAAAAAAAAAAGGAAAAAAAGGTTTTACACAAAATTGAATATATGGTTTTGTTGTTTGTTTTTTTCTTTATACAGCATCAAAATTATTTGTTGAACAAATAATACTATCTAAAACTGATTCGTAAAGTTCTTTTGTCAATTTTTTGAATTCTTCATTTAGCTTAACGTCGATTATTTTAGTTGAACTATCAAAAATATATGCACTTAAAGCTGCATTTAAAATCTATATGCAAAAGTAATTAATTAGTAAACAGTTTTAAAAAAATAATATTATTATTATTTAACCACTACATACTTGTAAAGCAACTTTTGATTGTGAATATTGAGCATATTGACGAGGAACTTCTAAAAAGTCATATAATTTGTTCATATCTTTCTCTGTCATTGTGACAACATCCATAGAAATGAAATTTTCTGCTTGAGTGAGACCATTTAAAAAATTTTGTTTTTCTATTGGTGATAAATCCATTTTATTAAAGTTTAACAATGTAAAATCTCTTAATGCTTCGAGTGAATCTCTAATTCTAATTCTAATTTCACCCAACATGATTCTTTTCCATATTAAGTATTCCTCTAATTGTTGTTTTGAATTGTTTAGTTGATGTGATAACTTTGGTAATGTTTCATTTTGTTCATTCTTTGCAAATTGCCATGCTTGAATATTATTACTATTGTTATCAATATCACTTGATACAATTACAAATTCAGATTCTACACCATTGTTTGGTAATGGAGTTGTATATAATGTTGATGATAATAAACTGTTACTATTACTGCTATTTTTACTGTTATTACTATTTTTACTATTCTTTTTTATACTTCTTGATAATGATAAATTTGACATGCCCATATCATGTAAATTATGAACCCAATCTTTTGCATTTATAATTTTACTATGATTTGTATCATTTGGTTCATTAAATGATAAATTCATTGATTCAAGTGTCTTTTCTGTATATAATAAAATATGTATGTATTAATATACTATGCGCACTTGTTTTATCATTATATCATGTATACGTATATATACAAGTTAAATAACTTACTAGCTATATCATTTTTATTATTATTATTATTTGATGAAAGATCCCTTAAGTATTGATTGCCATGTAATACAAGATTAACAGGTTGTAATACTTTAGAGTTTTGCATGTTTACCATGTTATATAGTACTTTTTGAGAAGATTTCAACATTTTTATTATATTTATATGTATGTATGTTGTTTATAGTTCGAGGTTATATGCTTTGTAATTAATTTAATATATATTTAAAATAGTATTGTTATTTGTTGTTGTGTTGTTTTAATTGCTGTTTTATAACTGATGGTACATTAAATTACTAATTTTTACAATAAATTATTAATAATTTTTTTATTTATAGATAACGAATAATAAAAATTATATTAATGTTTACCTGTATGTTGATGTTTTTTTTAAAAAGAATTTTTTTTTCTCATTTATAAAAAAATTATAAATAAAAATAAAAAATTAAATTAATTTTAAAATAAATAAAAATAATTAAAAAAAAACAAAAAAAATGAATTTCAAAAAACACCATTAAAGGAATGGAGATTTTAATAAAATAAATATACAAAAATGTTAAATAACTTGCATTCACATTTTATAATAATAAAATAACTTCTTTTTATTGTTTTATAATAATAAAAATATTAATTATAGTTGTACAAACACATTTATTTTTTTTTAATTTATTTAATAAATAAATAAATAAACAATAACTTGAATGTGTGTATATGCTTATTGCATTATGAATAAACGAAGGATTTAAATAATAATATACCTTTTAGTTATTGTTGAGTTTTCACATGAAAACAAAACTAATTATTTATTTACATTTATTATAATATATTTATTTAAAATCCACCTGTCCTGAATCTTTTCATTAAACTTTCACTTTTATTTGCTGTTGTTGTTGTAGTTGTTGAATTTGCGCTTGAAGTTGAAACATTTGTAGTTGGGTTCTCTCTCTTTTTTCTATATTTTTATGAAAAATAAAAAAAGTTAGTAAACTGCAAGAGTGTGAATATTGTTATTATTATTTCTTACATTATGGTTGGAGCAGCTGATATAACTGTTGCTTTTGACTTTTGTTGTTGTAATTGTTTTTGTTTATATTTTTCTTTTTCCCATTTGTTATATTTTTCTGTATGAATGATTTAATACATTAGTATTTAAATTAAAAGGGGTTTAAATAATAATGCAAAATTATATACATACTTTTAGGTTGTTGTTGTTTTGTTTTTAAATCTTCGGTATTGGTGTTATTATTTGTAGTGTTTGATTCTTTTGATTTTGATTCCGATACAAAATCAATTTTAGTTCTTGCACTATTAATTCTATCAAATTCTCTTTTTTCATCAACTTCTCTTTGTTTTTTATTCAATTCTTCATAGTATTCATTTGGTTGAAATTTATGTGGATTAAATTGAGATATTGGATAGTTTGAACCAATTTCATCAATTTCACAAAACACAATTAATTTCTCTAATATTGATGGATTTTTAAAAGTTTGTGAAGCACGTAATGATTGATTTATACTAACTCCATTCTGCTTCATTTTATGATATTTTATAATCTTTTCTACCAATGCACTATCAACTTCACCAGTTGGTGCATCTGGTATAAATGATGTATCTATATTTTGTGCTTTTTTACTTTTTAATATATTATCTGCTGTTGTATTTGTGTTTGTTGTTATTGTTTGTTGTTGTTGTTGTTGTTTTGGTGATGTTTGTGTACTATTAATACCTGAAGGATATAGGTTTTGGAAATTTGGATCTTTTGAATAAGTTGGTGTTGATACAAAATCTAAATTTGGTGATACTGGTGAAGATGGTGTATCAGGTTCTGTAACTTGTTTTGGTTCTTGTTCTATTTCTCTATTTTCTAATCTTGTATGAATTACAGTATGACAATTATTCATTTTATCATTTTCTGTATCTGCTATTTGATATGACATTTCACCATCTTTATCTTTACTATCTTTACTATCTTTACTGCCACTACCACCAAGATCTTCATCCTTTTTATTAATTTCTGTTGTTTCTTCTGTTATAATTAATCCATAAGGCTGATCATTTACTTTTGAAATTGATAGTTTATTATCGTTACCATCTTCATCCTCTTCCTCCTCCTTCTCTACCACTACTTTTTTATCTTTATCATCTTCTTCACCTTCACTATCACTATATTGACATAAAAATGACATATTTATTATTTATATTTTTATAAAAAAAACTATAAAACTATTATTATTTAATATCTATTTCCCGGTTGTTGAAAATATTTGAAAAAAATAAAATAAAATAAATTTTTTTTTTTTTTTGAAATTTAAAAAAAATGGATTATTAAATGTTATTAAATGAGGAAATAAATAAAATAAAAAAGGAATAAATTTATCTCTGTGAGTATGAAAATTATTTATTTAATGAAAAAAAATTTATTGATTTTTTTAATTTTTTTTAATTTTTTTTTTTGTTTTTTTAATTTAAAAAAGTTTTATGTGTGAAGTGCAGCAATATTAAATTCTTTTTTTTCAATTTTTTTAATTTTTTTTTTTGATCATCACATATTTTTATTTATATTCTCATAAATTTATTACATTCATACATATACAAATTATACATATATTCACATCACATATATATACAGATAGATAATGTCAACATTTCCAACATCAACAGTAGTACATCCAACAGTACTTTTAAGTGTAGTTGATCATTACAATAGAGTTGCAAAAGATACAAATAAAAGAGTTGTAGGTGCATTATTAGGATCAAATAATAAAGGTGTAGTTGATATTTCAAATTGTTATGGTTTACCATTTGAAGAAGATGATGCAAATCCAAATATTTGGTTTTTAGATCATAATTTTCATGAAAATATGTTTGCAATGTTTAAAAAAATTAATGCACGTGAAAATGTTGTTGGTTGGTATAGCACTGGTCCAAAGATTAGACCAGCTGATCAAGATATTAATGAATTGTTTAGAAGATACACACCAAATCCAGTTATGGTTATAATTGATGTAGCTCCAAAGGAATTGGGTATTCCAACTAAATCTTATGTAACAATTGAAGAAATTAATAAAGTAAGCATTACAAACGTATACGATTAGTTTTCTAGTATATGTGTACAATACACGCGCACGTACTAATTAGTATATTTGTATTACAGGATACATCAGAATCAACAATGAGATTCCAACATATTCCATCATCAATTGATGCAGTTGAAGCAGAAGAAATTTGTATTGAGCATCTTTTAAGAGATGTTAAAGATTCATCCATTTCATCATTAACAAATCAAATCACTGATAAAAAGATTTCATTAAAACATCTTTTAACAAATCTTCAAGAAATGTCAAACTATTTAAATTTAGTTTGTAAAGGGTATGTTTTTTCAATTGTTAGTAATATTGTTATTGTATAATAAATATTAATATTCCTCTCAATCGAACTAAATACAGACAATTACCACCAAATCATCAAATTATTGGATATATTCAAGATATTATTAATCTTTCACCAAATTTAAATGCAAATGAAATTTCAAAATCTTTTGCTGTACAAAATAATGATACAATGTCTGTTATTTATTTATCTTCGATGATTAGATCAATTATCGCTTTACACAATCTTATCATCAATAAAACTGCAAATAGAGAAGCAGAGAAAAAAGCTGATATTCTTTCTGGTACTCCACCTGCAACAAATGCCATCACCACTGATAAATCAAAAGAAAAAGAAACAAATTCTTTTAATGGTGCTGAAAAACCAGCTGGTTCAAAATAAATATATAATGTATATATTAATGAATTTAATAATATATCATAGTATCATAGTAATAGTAGTATAAATAAATATAAATAAAATAAAATAAAATAAATAAAAATAAAAAAACAAAAATTAATTATTATTATTTTGTAATTATCATAAATAGAAATCATTTAATTTTATTATAACTATATCACTACTACTTTTAATCAATTGATTAATTAATTTATATGAGAGTGTGGTAGTTGATATTTTTTTTTCTTTTTTCAAATAAATCAATTTTACAATTTATTAAATTTACTATATTAGATATTTTAATCTAACTTTTTTTTTATTAAATTTGTGTTTTGTATAATAATCGGATAAAACCATCACAAATTGTAAAAGATAATTATTAGCGAGACTGGTTCAGGATTCTTTTGTTGTAAAAGAAAGAAAACAGCTATTGCGCAAGTAATTTTTTTTTTTTTTTTTTTTTTTTTATTTTTTTTTTTTTTTTTTTTTATTTTTTATGTTTTAATTTTTTTTATTTTTTTAAATTTTAATTTGGGGGGACCCTTTTTGAGCCAAACAC
>JABXES010006155.1:21622-59054 GCA_013375695.1 Dictyostelium brefeldianum
TTAATTGTTTATTTTTTTTTTTTTTTTAAATAAAAAAAAAAATTTTTTTTGCATTTATTTTTTTTTTTTTTTTTTTTTTTTTAATTTTTTTTTATTTTATTTTTTATCATTTCATTTTTAAAATTTTTTCATTTTTTTGAATGAAATTTCCTGTCACACATTTTATCACCAACAAGACCAATTAATAATACTCAATATAAATTTATATTATTTTTTATATATCATATATTGTTGTTATTATAATCATTATTGTTATTTCCAGTAATACACAAATACAAAAATAGCAATAACTACAGAGATAATTATATTTCAAAACGACACCCTCTAACACACACACAAAATTTTGAAAATTTAATTTTTTTAATATCAGGTCATTATTATTATTTTATACACACAAAAAAAACATATATAGCAATTTTGCTTTTTAATAATAATAACAAAACATATAAATATTTATAATTGTTTTTTAGTTTGTGTTTTTTTTTTATATTTTTATTTATTTATTTAAAAAAAAAAAAAACACACACACAATTACCATTATTATCATAATAAATCAACAAAAGAGAAATTTCAACCAATTAAAAAAATAGTTTAAAATAATAATAATATATCAAGTTGTGTTTTTTTTAAATTTTTTTTAAAGCCTACCATTTTTCTTCACACACACAAGATCAAAGAGCGTACTCTATAATTATTAAAAAAAAACAACAAAAAACATCCACAAATATCAACTATAGCAAAAATTTATAATTTGGTGTGAAAGGGTGTGAAATTTTTTATAATTTTCTTAAAGATAATAAAAAAAACAAACTAACAAAAAAAAAAACAAATACCACATTTATATAAATAATAATACAATATATACAAGCATACATACACAACAAAAAATATAAATAATAATATATATAAAATATAAAAAAAATAAAAACTATGGAGATTGAACAACAACCATCTTATAGTTCAAATTTTATAATTCATTTAAATGAAAATGATGAAGATGTTAATGGTATTTCATATAGATCAAGAAATTCATCACCAAAATTAGTAAAGAACTATATATTGGGAGAAGTTTTAGGAGAAGGTGCATATGGTAAAGTTAAAGATGGTATGGATTCATTTACACAGAAAAGAGTAGCAGTTAAAATATTAAAGAGAGCAAGATTAAAGAAAATACCTGGTGGTGAAGCATCTGTTTTAAAAGAAATTAATATCACAAAAAAGTTACACAATAAACATATAATCAAATTGATAGATCATTTTATAATAGAAGAAAAGGGTAAATTATATATAGTTTATGAATATGTTGGTGGCGGAACATTACAAAACTTATTAGAAACTGCACCAAATGGTAGATTACCACCAAGTCAATCACAATTGTAAGTGGTTAACAAATCAATATTAGCACAACATTTATATACTAATATGACATTTGTACTGATTACAGTATATTTAGACAATTAATTGAAGCATGTGAATATATTCATCAACAAAAGATATTACATCGTGATATTAAACCAGATAATATACTGTTTACACATTCGAATGTATTAAAGTTGAGTGATTTTGGAGTATCAGAAGATAGTAGTCAATTGGAAGATTTTGAATGTCTAAGTAGAAGTTATGGATCACCCGCATTTCAACCACCAGAATTAACACAATTTCAAACTACATTTTCACCATTTAAAATTGATATTTGGGCAATGGGTGTAACATTGTATTTGATGACTGTTGGTAAATTTCCATTTTCTGGTGCAAACATGTTTGTATTGTTTGAAAATATTTCAAAATGTAAAATTGAATTCCCATCAGATTTAGATAAAGATTTGGTAAATTTGATAAATGGTATCCTTCAAGTTGATCATATTCAAAGATTTTCATTGGGTCAAATTAAAAATCATCCTTGGTGTATAAAGTATATACCGGAAACTGAACCATTTGTACCATTATTGGATGAATCTAAATTTTTACCATTGGAAATGGCATATGGTGATGATGATAATGATGGTTATGGTTATGGTTATGATGATGAAGGTGTTGATGGTATTAGTGTTGGTGGTGATTGTATTCAATATGGTAATGGTAATGGTATACATCGAAATCATCATCATGGTGATGATGAATTAATGTTTGGTTATGAAAATGATGCAAATACAATTGATTTACAATTAGAAGATCCAGAATATATGCCATCTTCATCATCAATCAATAATAATAATAGTAATAATAATAGTGTTATCATTAATGGTAGTAATAATAATCATCATTTTGTGAGTGGTAATGGTAATAACAATAGTAATAATAATAATAATAATAATAATAATAATAATAATAATAATAATAATAATAATAATAATGATCGTCATTATTTAAACAACAACAATATCAACATCAACAATACAATTCATCCAATTGAACAAGATCCACCTGTAAATATTAAAAAGAGTTCAATTGGCACAAATATTTCAGATGTTGCTGTAATTCGTGAAAATTATATTTGTTCAGATAATGATGGTAGTGGTCGTGAAGATGATGATAGTGATGAAAGTTTAAGATCGAGTAATAGTAGTGGTAGTAAAGGTAAAAAGAGTAAAGGTAAAAAGAATAATTCAAAAACTGATGTTAATCCAAACCGTTCATCACCTCAACCTCCTCTTAGAAATTCAAGTAATCGAAGACCAAAAATTACCTTTGAATATAAATCTACATCAAAATGTACCATTAATTAATAAGAAGGAAAAAGAAATAAGAGTAAATCGTATCAAAATGTATTATTAATTGATAAGAAGAAAGAAAAAAAGAAATAAGCTGCTAAATAATTATATATTCATATACATCATTATTTTTCAACAACCACCACAACAAAAAAATGAAATTAATTTGATTATTTCATCAACTCAAAACATTGATGAACATATTTTGAAATCATCCTTCATTTTTATTTATTTTGTAGTTTATATAAGTGTAAATATTCCATTTTATAAAAAAAGAAAAAAAAGAAAAAAAAAAATAAATCATATATAATATTTTTTTAATAATTTATTTAATTGCGTTTATTATTATTGTTGTTGTTGTTTGTTTTAATGACTTGCTTGTGTGTTGTTTGTTTTTTTTAATGACCTGCTTGTGTATTTAAGTATGCAATATATTCATCGTAATCCAATCTAGTTTGTTCAATATTTAAAACTTGTTTTTCAAATACACCATCTGCAATATATAAAATTCTATCAGCATAACATTCAATATCAGGATTATGAGTTACCATTATACAAGTTGTTTTTAATTTTAAATTTAAATCCAATAATAAATCCATTACTTCAACAGTATTTTTTGTATCTAAATCACCTGTTGGTTCATCCAATAATAATATTTCTGGTGCATTTGATAATGCTCTTGCAATTGTAACTCTTTGTTGTTCACCACCTGATAATTCAGATGGTAAATGATCTAATCTATCTTGTAATCCAACCACTGTAAGAAACATTAGCGATGTAATAATATATTAGTATAACAATACTATTACTATTACTTATCATGTAACAATATATATTTACATGTTAATAATTCAATTGCTCTTTTCTTTCTTTCTTTTTCATTTAATTTACCAAGAATGATCATTGGTAATTCAACATTTTCATATGCAGACATTGTTGCTAATAAATTAAATGTTTGAAATACAAAACCAATCTTTTCTAATCTTAATTTTGCAAGGTATTCATCTGAAGAGTCTATATTAATTGGATTTGAAAATAATTCTATTACACCTTCGGTTGCTCTATCAATTGTACCTAATAAATTTAATAATGATGTTTTACCACCACCTGAAGGTCCTCTTAACATTACAAATTCACCTCTTCTAATTGGTAATAATTCTGAATCTTCTGCTAAATGTATATCGTTTAATGCTTTTACTGAATCTTCTCTACCTGCAATCTTATAATCTATATTTTTGTATAATGTAAATATATTGAAGCGTAGCTTTATGTATCTTTGTGCTTTAAAGAAAGGCATACGTTTTGATACATGTTTAACTTCTACAACAACTTCATTAAATTGTTTAATTTGCATTTCTTAAATATCTTTATTTCTATATTACACTATTATTGTTGGTTTTAAAAAAAAAGGAGAAATAAAAATCGCGTTGCAAAATTACTTTGATTTTTGCGAAAAATTAAAATTAAAATTAAATTATAAAGAAATTTTTTTTTTTTAAATTAACCCCACTTTTTTTATTATTATATTGTAACTTTTCAATAAAAATAAATAATAATTATATCATTGTAATAGTAGTTATTACTATTTTATTAATAGATTTTTTTTCATTTTTTTTGTGTTTTTGTTTTCAAACAATTTTCAAACTCATAATATAATATAGCAACTGATATTTATATAATATATCTATATTTCATATTTAAAATATTGGAAAATTGGTACAGTTATCCAATATCTCAATGAGATGAACTTAATATTTTAATAAAATTCAAAGTTTTGTGTCACCTTAAAAATTTTTTTTTCCACAACAAAACACAAATTTTAAAATTTTAAGCCAGACCATGATATAAATCTTATTTTTTTACAATGACGACCGAAGGTTTTATAGTTCATAAACATATACAAATAATTTTATACCTAAAGAATATAATAATTTACATACACAAACAAATGGATGATAATGCTATGAGATACCGTTATCTTAATGATCCTAACTTACTATCACCAACAACTAATATATGGAAATGTAATAAGAAATCAATCAACATTAAAAAATCAGGCACTTTATTTAGTAGCACAATATTATGCAATGTTGGGTGGAACCTCGTAAGTAGAAAAGCAGCTGCTTTATTTATCGATATCACACGATTGCTATTTAGTACTAATAATGTAATTTTTTGGTTTTAGATACATCGAAACATTAAAGAATTGGTATAATAATGGATTAAGAAAAGATAGACAACCTAATAAATGGTACTAGATAGCACAAATGAATGCCAAATTAAATGAAAATGAAAGAATTGAACTTCATCATATGAATAACTCTGCTAGTCATCCAGATCTTAATGTTAAAAATACAATATTCTTGACATTTCATGAACATAGACATGGTCTACAAGGTCATAGAACTAGAAATACAAAAGATACTGTTAAAAGTAGAGTCATTGATTTTGAACAAACAAAGATTTAATGAAAAGAAATGGTAATAGTAATGGTGATGGTGGTGGTAATGGTGGTAGAGGTAGAAATGTTTTATTACATCTAGCAGCAGCTGAATTACGATCTCTCATTGGTCATCATCAACAGTTGGTGGATCAAAATCAGGTGAAATAGGAGGTGTTGCAGTTACAAATACTCCATTTAAAGGTTGGGATCAAAATATTTCTTATTTTACACAACCAATGTATTATGTAAAAGTAGTAGTTGATAATATTTCAACATCAGATTCAAATGAAACAAATCAAATTTTTTTTGAATTAACCAATGGTATTTTCAATTATGATACATTACCATTCTTTTCACTTCATTTCAATAAAGATGGTCGTTTATTTCAATTATTCATCCAACATATCAAAATACATTTGTTGGTGAAGTAATTTTAATGTTGGATTATCAAATGAAAAGATCTTAAATGGTGGTTTCTATGAAAGATTTCATAAGTGAATGGGATACTGGTAATAGAGCATTGAATACAGATCAATTAAAACCATGGTTAATTGATATTAAAAAAGAAATTGAAAGTTGTAATTGGACTGAATTAAAAGATAATTTCCAATATAAATCATTAAGAGAAAGAGAATTTGAAATGGGTTTAGAAGGTGATGGTTGTTTACAAGATTTAAGAAACAATTTAAGCAAATTGGGTATCAATGAACATCAAACTGAATCTGATCCATCGGTTATTGCACTTTTAAATGCATATGATAATCTAGTTAAATTCAAAGGTCAAAAATATCAAACTTCATTTAGAATTTTAGCACAAGAGAAATCAGCTCAGTGTTGATGGTGTTTGGGTTATGGATAATGATTTTCAAGTTAAATATACAATTGAACCAAGTCCACCATATCAACAATATTTAAATGCATATCAAGTTGTATTTAATTACCAGATGAATATCAAATTCAAGAAACATTGTATAGAGAAGCTGCAAATTCAATTTCAACTCAAATGCCACAATTACCACCTGTAAAAAGTATTTCTCTTTATTTTCTCAAATTTCAATTTATTCATTGTGTTAATCAAAATTTGTTCAATTGTTATTACAATCAATAGTTGTCTCATGTTTTTACCAAATCCTCCAACAAATTTACAATTTTCATTTCAAAATGATCATTTTATTAGAAAATGTTAGATCATATTGTAAATCAGATTCTTTTATGAACAATTAGAGACTCAATTAAAATTCAACATCAACATCAACCACATCAATGTCTTTGTAAAAATGATCAAATTCAATTTTCAAATTTCAACAATCAATTAATTTCAAATTTATCAGATAAATTGGTGATATTAATTCTCATATACATTTAATTTTAAATTTATTAAATAAATAAATAAATAAATAAATATATATATATATAAATAAATGTGTTTGTAATTTGATTGTTTTTATATCCCCACATACCATCTTCTGAAACCTTATTTAATTGCTTTGTAATTGGGTACCCAGGTTCAATTGATTTTAAAAAATTCAAACAAGATTATGACGGAAATGAATCATTTGGGTTCAATTATAAAGATGTCGTAAAAAGTATGCTTAGGCCTTCCAAAGAAAAATTGTTTCAACGGCAGAGCACCAATAACATTATTAAACAATAATCTACCAACGCTAGCTGCACTAGACTCTGCATTTTTTAAGTATTTTATATTTGATGATGACACTAATTTACCTCTTGTGTTCATTCCTATTATATGACCTTCTAATTTACCCTGATTATCTCTGAATACCATTTCTCTATCTACTTCATTATTAAAAATATATGTTTTAATTGAATGTCCGTCACCCACAAACCCAATGTACTCTGATTTCCCAACTCTTGAATAATCTGTATCATTTTCATTCTTTAGGTTTAATATATTCCAAATGTTTAATTTGCATTTCTTAAATATCTTTGTATCTATATTACACGACAGTTATTGTTTTTTTTTTTTGTTAATGATACCAAAAATCTCTTTTTTTTTGAAATTTAAAATTAATTTAAAAAAAAATATATTTTTTTTTTTTATTAACCCCACACTTTTTTATTGTTATATAGTAACTTTTCAATAAAAATAATTATCATTGAAATAATAATTCTATTTTTGTCACAGTAATAAAGTGATTATTATATTTTTTTCTTTTTTTAGATGTTTTTTAATAAAAACATATAAAAATAAATATCTTTAAGCCTTGTCACAGTTTTTTAAATAAACAAGCGATGCACATACACTAATATACCACTTAATATTTTTATTGTATCGTAAAAATATCAAATAAAATTTTAATTTTTGTTTAATTATATTCACACACATATACACAACATAACATAAAAAATACAAATAATATTTTTTTATTAATATTTTTATAATATTATTAAAATGTCTAATATTACTTCAGGTAAATAATTAATTATATAGATAAATATATAAGTATAAAAGTATTAATTCTTTGGTTTAATATTACTAGTATTATTATATTTTTTGATATATAGTGTCTTATTATGGTATAATTAAAATCCAATACATTTAAATTTATACATATAAATTTAAATTATATATTAACATATGCACCAACGGATTTAATAATATAGGGATAATAAAACAGGAATTGTTCAACAAAGTGGTGTTAGTTTATTAACAAATGATTCAACTTCAATATCATCATTTAAACCAAATAATAATAACAATAACAATAATCATTTAATATCAAATGAATTTTATAAAGGTATTAATGGATTAAATTATAATTACAATAAAATAACAAGATTTAATGATACAAGTTTAGAATATACAGAAGAATTTAGACTGATATTAGACTCTGAATTAAAACAATTTGTAAAGTTTATTGAACAATCAACACCAACTCATTATTTATATAAACCAATTTATTCACGTGTTAAAACTGTTGATAGTATGGTAAAGAAAGAAATAAAAAGATCAAATGCTGCTGAATCACCTGTACATTGGACTGAAATATTTGATAGTTGTGGTATTGCTATGATTATCCATCCAAATTATAGTACCGCAATTGTTGTTGATCAATTAAGAGAATTGGAAATACTATCAAATAATACTTTTAAAATGTAATTTTAAAAACAATGTAATAATGTTAATTGTATATATAAAGATTTATTAATACTAATTAGCAACGTATTTTAAATTGCAGTATTGAAATTGATAAAAAAACAAATATATTTGGGTATAGAGCGTATCATTTAGATATTGAATTCACAACAAATTTATTTACAACAAAGATTGAAATTCAAATTAGATCAATTTATGAAGATATAGTTAATAATCTTACTCATGATGCATATAAACAAATTGATAAAACTAAACCAAATCAACCACAATCATTACCGAAACAATTGGAGCTAAAATCATTTTTATTATATATGGCTGAAACAAGTTCAAAACCATTATATCATAATAGTGACACATACATTGATTCAATTTATAATAGTAATGCAATTGATTTATTAAAATAACAATAATAAATCAAACATTGTAAAAAAAAAAAGAAAAAGCGTTTTATTTATTATTTATTTTACAATTGAATTGACCTTCTTTTTAAGCCATTTGTTTCATTGTTCAAGTAAAGATAACGTTGAGATCTTAATAGTGTATCACCAATTTGTTTAAAGTTTCTATGACTGTTATAACGACGTAATTGACGACCAAATGGAGCACCCAATTGAGGTGATCCATTTTCATCGATAGCAGTTGTAATCCATTCATGTTCCAATACTTGATTTGCTGTTAATCTTTGTGATGGATCTGGATTTAACATTTTTCTAATTAAATCTTTTGCCAATTCCGATACATTGTCCCAACCGTTTTCAGCATCAAATGAAAGTTGACCTTTAATGATTAAACTCATTATGACCATATTATTCTTTCCAAAAAATGGTGGATGACCACATAGCAATATATACAATATGATACCAGTTGACCAAATATCAACCGAAAATGAGTAACCTTCACGTTTTAGCATTTCCGGTGGTTGAAATTCAGGTGTACCACAAACATCAACCAGCGTATTACTACCATCCCCATTATTTTCAATATAAGTTGCTAAACCAAAATCAATAATCTTTAAAATTGAACCCATTGAACGATCACGAAACAATATATTTTCAGGTTTTAAATCTCTATGTACAATATTATTTGAATGAAGAAAACTAACTGCTTGAACAACTTGTTTAATTATCTTTCTTGCATGTTCTTCAGTGTAATTTGAAACTGTATTATTTGTAGATGGATGATTCTTTTCCAATTGATATAGCAGTTCACCACCTTGTAATAATTCAGTTACAATGTAATAGTATGTTTCTGTTTCAAAATGATCAAATATTGATATAATGTGTGGATGAAATGATGATTTCAATATATCAACTTCTGTTGTAATTTTCATATCTGTATGTGCTGCTATCATTGCAACCAATGATTTATCAATGATTTTAATTGCATATTGTTTCTTTGTCTCCTTACTTACACAACAATAAACATCTGAAAATGCACCACTACCCAAACGATCTGTAATTATATATTTATGATTCTCTTCCAAATATTTAATTTCAACAGATGATCTTTTTGAACTATTTTCTGATGCTGATGGATATGTTGGTTCAATTGGTGGAAATGATGAATTTGAAATTGATGATGATTTCTTTAATGAATAATATCCATTACTTAATTTTGTTAGATTATTACTATTACTATTGTTTTTATTGTTATTGTTATTATTTACATAGAGTTGTGGTTGTTGTGGTGATGGTGGATTTGATATCATATTTGTTGTTGGTTTAAAATTCTTTGGTGGTAATGGTGGTGGTTGTTTTTTTGGTGGTAATGATGATGAAGGGAGTGGTTGTGGTTGTTGAGCTTGTAATGACTCACTATTGTTATTTGTATTTTTAAAAAATGGATCTTTGTGTAATTGATCTGTTAATTTATCGATTAATATTGTTTGATTATTATTGTTGTTGTTATTATTATTATCAGTTGAATTATTATCAATTGGTTTTGAAGATAATTTTGATGAATCTAATGATACTTCTTTACTATTACTTCTACTATGACGATTTGAAGATTTACCGCTATTTTTATTTGATGTTGAATTTGAAGAAGATCCTAGTGAATCTGTACTTGTATTTTGTGATTTTGAGAATGAATTTGATTTTTGATGTAATGGTGGAGTTGCTGATGATGAGAGTGATGAAGAGGATGTATTTGTTGATGATAATGATAATGATTCTGTACTTGTGTTTGGTGATTTCTTATGTTTTGTTGATTTTGTAGTTGTTTGTTTCTCTATAATTAAACTATTTGTAGATGATGATTTTGAAGATGATATAGATGCTGATCTATCTCTTTCTTTATTATTATTATTATTACTGCTGTTACTACTGCTGCTGCTGCTACTGTTGAATGATGCTTTTAAAGATTTAAATAATGCGTTGCTAGATTTTGATTTTCTACCTTGTATCTTTTCACCTTTAGTTGATGATGATAAAGATGATGTTGAAGATGAAGATGTTAATGAGTTTGATGATAGTTTTGGTGTTGTGTTTGTTGTTGTTGTTTGTTCTAGTATTGATGTGCTACTACTATTACTATTAAAACTATTATTTAGTGGTGTTGCTGGATCGTTACTTTTATAACTTGCTTTTGATATATTTAATGACCTTGATCTTGTTCTTGTAAAATGTACAGATTTATTACTTTTATTATTATTACTGTTGCTGTTGTTATTGCTACTGCTATAATTTATTTCTAAAGGTGGTGGAGTTGAACTTGATATTGATAACGATGTTGTAGCTATTGATTCTAAATCATCCAAACTTGAACTTTCTTTTAAATTATTACCACTACTATTAACACTATTATTGAAACCACCAGTCTTATAATTTATACCAATACCTTCTTCTTGTTGATATAGAAAATGTAAATTACCACTATTTGTTGTGTATCTACGTTCTTTCTTTATATTATTATTGTTACTACTGTTACTACTGTTACTATTTACTCCACTACTACTTCCAATACTACCAATATCACTGTATGAATATAATATTTTAAAAATATGAAAAATAAGCAAATTCCCACACATTATATAAAAATATAAAAATTAAAAAAAAAAAACAGAACGAAAGTGTGGTAATAGTGAGTGTGTATGAATATGAAAAATTAATAAAACAAACAATAATATAAAAAATAGTAAAGTTAGTATCATATTTAAAAACTTATTATAATTTGACATTTCTATATCTCGAGACCATCTATTTTATGTTTTTATTATTATAATAATGTCACATGATGACTATGATAATTACCTTTCTTCTTTTGATATTTGTGCTCCCATTTTAGAAAAATAAGCAACAAAAGATTTTTTTATTGATTTTGTAATCTCTTAAATTTCTGCAATTGTAATCACACAACAATAAATTAGATTACAACTATATTTGCTATATTTAAAAAAATAAAAAAAAAATAGTTTTTTACAACGATGGAAGGCAAAAAAATTTAAAAAAATTTTAAAAAAATTATCGTTGGGATTTTTTAAATTCAGATAATTAAATTTAAAAATGTGTTGTGATGATAAAAATAGAATAATTATATATATTAATAATATGTTATATTAATGTTTATATTTATAAATATATAAATGTTATAAAAATACGAAAAATTAGTATATGTGTAAATATTTGGTTATGTTTGTGTTGTGTGAGTAATTAATTAATTATTTTTTAAAATTTTAATTGTTTAAATTATAATTATTATAGTAGTAGTTCCATTATTTAAAAAATATTATTATAATTATTTTTATGATAATTAAAGAGAGAGAAAATAATTTAGATCACAAACACACACTATATAACACTCACACAGAATCACACACTTTTTTAATATATTTATTTGTTACCCATAAAAAGTAGTGAATTTTATTACTTATCAATGTCAAGTTTATAAAAGTATATGTGTGTATGTTTAATTATATTATTTTAAAACCAAATGGAAAATTATAAAATTTATTATAAATATGCCAAATTGATAGGTTTGATGTAAAGATATCTTTTAATTTAAAATATTACAACATTACCCCTTTTTTGTTTGTTTATAAAAATTTCACACACATATTCAAACAAAGAGAACTAGTTATTTATTTATTTACAAATATTAACACAAACAGGTAATATGACCTATTTTTTTAATTACCTTTTTCCTTTTATTATTTTAAATAATAATAAATATACTATATATGTGATTAACTATACTAATATTAATAAAAATAATTCTGATAATCAAATTATTTTAAAACAAAAAAATGATTTTCTTTTTTTTATTTTTTTTTATTTTTTGATTGTATATGTGTGTTGTAAGGTGTTTATGTTGTGTGTTTGTGTGTTAGTTTTTTTTTTTTTTAAAAGAGATAGAGTGTGATTGATATATGATATTTTTATTTGTTGTTATTGTTGCACAAGACATAACTTTTATTTGAAAATTACAAATTAATTTTAAAAATAGTTATTTTAATATTCACTATTTAAAATGAATTTAAATTTATATATAAACTAATTATATAATTTAAATATAAATATAAAAAAGGAATATACACGCACAAATTTGTAACATTTTAACTAAAACTATTTTATTTATTCATTTTTAATTTTATGTGGTTGTGTGCTATTGCTATTTTTACTAAAATTATTATATAATGAAATTAAAACTGATAAATTAATTATAAAGAATATATAAGTTGCCATCATTTCAATAAAGAAATCTTTAAAGAATCTAAATAGTATTTCATGTAATACCCAATACAATATTATAAAAGTGTATGAAAACTTTGAAAAATATAATATCATTGGAAATGTATAAAAATACCAACACATAAATGGAGTATATAAACCTCTTGCCCAAACAACTGCAAAGAAATTAACACTAATAAATGATAATATATAAATTCTATTTTCTTGTACTTGACTAACTTGATCATCTTGTTGACTGCCATTACCTTGTCTTAAATTATTTAAAAATGATTGAAATTTATAAATGAATAAACAAATTGAAATTATTAATGCTGATAATAATAGGATATTGAAAAATGTTGAATCGTAAAATATTCTACCAACAAATTTGAAATTTCTAGTTTTTTCCCATAGTAAAGTTCTAGAGAAATCATATGCATTACCAAAGTATGCAATTGGATTAACCATTAAAAATGGTAAACCAACAATTAATTGAACCGATGCCATAATTGATAAATTAATGAATATTTCACCAATTGAACAACTATTGAAAAATATGAATAGTATAGCAGGTGAATGAAATATTGTATTTAATTTCAATGATACTGTAATTGAATAAATTACAGAAAACATTTTAAACCTTTTACTAATTAATAGTAATATACAAATATGAATTAACACCACCGATGGGAAATCATTTACAACCACTCTAACATTATATAAATGTAATCTATTTGAAATAATTGGTAAAATCGATAAAAATACAGGAATTGTTAATTTTTGACAAACTTTTTTCAACAATATGAAATTGACAAATTCTAAAATTGCCCAAATACATTGAAATATTTGAAGTGAATTACCATGATTTGAAATGTAGTATAATAAAGTATACAAATAAATGAAACCTGCTGGATATGTATTTGGTCCATGATAATGCATATAATGACTATAATCAAAATCAAATTTCTCTCTTAATGACATTGGTAACCAATTTCCAAAAAATTGATTATTTAAATAGTTACTATTATTATGAGTTTTAACATTTAAATTTATCAATTCTTCTTCTGATGAACTAGAGCTACTTGAACTACTGCTATCATGAATATTTGGAAATATTTTACTTATTATTTCTTCAGATAATTTTGAATTTAAATTATTTGTTGATTGATCAATTAACATTGGTTTGAATATTGAATTGTTATTTGAAATTGGTGGATTTAAGAATTGATCAATATGGTGAATATGAGCAGGCCAATCATTTGTAAAAGCAGATTGATACATTATTTCATAAAATGATAAACAGAGGATAACGGTGGCAATAATGTAAAATATTAAATTTTGAACGGTTGATAATGTTAATCCAACAGATTTTAAAATTTTATTTAACGTTGGACCAATATAAATAAATTCAAATGATTGGATATACTTTTGTAAAAATGTAATCAGTGTGATAACCAATGCAGTACAAATTATAATTGTAGTACTACTAAAACTATAAAGTAATCCATACTGTTCAAATTGTAATTGTTGTGTTGATACATTTGATGGTAGCGGAGGGGAGGGTAGATAAAAACTTTTAGTTCTTGAAGATGGGTAACAATTTGATAATGGTAATTCAAAATTTCTAAAAAATGATAAATGACCACCAAAATTTGTAACTAAATAATTGAATTTGAAATTAAATAATAATACAGATCCATGTGATCTTGATGGTAAATCATCGATTATACTAGTTAATCTAAAATCATATAATCCATCACTACTAACAACTTGATCTTCTCTACTATAAATATAAATTGTATTTGAATTTGGATATTGAATTGAACAAATTGTTGAATCTTTTGAAAAGTCAATTGAAACTTGATGTCCAATATCATCTGGTAACTCTTGATGAAATGGTAATGGTAATGATTTAATTATAAATAATTTATCATTTAAAATTTGCGAAATGTGTACTGTAAATCTATCATCTTGAAATGCAACAAATATTGGTTGTGCAATTGATTCTTCCAAACAATCATTTTGACCCAATTCTTTATTTCTAATCATTTTTACTGAACTTGATAATAGAATATGTGGAAATTCCAATTCAATTGGTCTCCATTTCTTCTCACCATTTCCACCAATATATTTATAAAGTATTAATTTTGTATTTGATTTTTGATCATCTTGAATATTGTTATTTCCTTCATTACCACTACCACCACTACTACCACCATCTTTTAATAATATGACTAGAATTGAATTAATTTCATTTGTTGAATCAGGTATGAATACAACATCTTGTATTTTATGATCATTATCAATTTGGATAATGTCCCATTTAAATTGTTTATTTGATGATTGAAGATGACTTGATTGAATTTTAATTTTATTATCAAATGATAATAATAGTTGTTTACCATTCAATGATAAATCCATTATAGGTTTATTATTTAATGATGTTGATGACCATGATGTTGTAAATGGTGAAAAGTAATCGCTACCATGTTCTATTTTTTTAATTGAATCTTTTGATAAATGAGATTTAATTGATTGTGATTTCAATGCTGATGAATTAACCCAAACTTGATTATAATCATCCAATGGAAATATAATTTTAAAATTTGTAATATTTGATAATTCATTAATTTCAACAGTTGAAGTGGATTGTTCCCCTTTACCATTGTTGAGTATTGGTTTCCTATTTTCAATCATTCTATCTAATTCTACCATTGTAAATGTATCTAAATGTATTTTATTATCTTTACTATTTATTGATAATGTAATTAATTGATTACCATCATTTGTTTGTAAACATTTTATATTTTCAATATCTTTATTACCATATCCTCTTAATTTTAAATCACCATAATAAATATGTGTCCAATCTGGATATAAATTTGGATACCTAAAATGATAAGCAAAGTGTATTGATTAATATGATGATGATGGTATGGTGTTATTGTGTGTTTGCATACATTAAAACTCTATGAAACTTAGCCAATTTATCATTTGAACAAGATACTATATATTGATTATTATTTGAAGATGAAATTGAATGAATTGTATTATTATGATCTTCAACTTCCCATCCAATGTTTAATGATTTATCTCTTGATAATCTCCATTGTGATGATGATATATAATTTGGTGTTTCTAAAAATTTAAATAAACTATTACAATTTATAAAATTTATAAATAAACAAACAAATATTAAAAATACAATTATCAATTTATTCATCATCATTATTTTATGATCACAAATAAAAAAATATAAAAAAAGTTAATGTATGTGTGGTTATATGTATATGTGTGATTTTTATATTGTACAATATGTGCGAGTGTGTTGTGAATTTGACTGTGTTTTTATTTTTTTATTTTGTTTTTTTGTTTTTGTTTGAGAAAAAATAACAAAAAAATTTAAAAAAAATCAATCAAAGATGAAAAATAAGTAACACTAAAATATCTTAATCTTTGAATTTTGACAGTTAAATTTTTTAAAAAAAAAAAAAAATTAAAAAAAAAATTAAAAAAAATGTTTTTTTGGTATTATCGCGAATTGTGATGGTTTTTTTACGATTGTGTTTACACACATATCATATGATTTTGATTGACAGTGTCAAAAAAATGAAAATTCAGTTACACAAACATATGTTTTTCGCTTTGTTCTTTAGAATTTATTCGCACAAAATATTGTAACCTTTTTTTCAATAATGGCACTTTTTGAATATCACACATCTTTCGCTTTGTGTAAATATTTTGTTAATAGTGTTGTGGGAACAATAAAAAAAAAAAAACACAATGATAACAGTATGGTGTTATCATATGGATAATAATCACAAAGAGAATAATAATAGACAGATATGTGCATATCTATTTTTATAATGGTCATTATTTTTATTTTTTATATTTGTTTTTACTATTATTTGTTTTTGTATTATTGTTATATTGTTTTTATCATTTTCTCTTTTAAAACAAAGTTAAAAATATTAAGTATCTATCATGATGGATTATAATATAAAAAAAAAGAGAATAAAGATATTCAAACTACTAATGGTATATTTTCTAATGCTGTTGTTGCTACTATTAATTAATTGATGTGGTTGTGGTTGTGGTTGTGGTTGTTCCTGTAAATGTATTGGAGTTGTTGTTACTGATGTTGATTGTCATCAATACAGTATTGATTTATATTCTAAATCCAACATGTTGTTATTGTTTGTTTGTTTGTTTGTTTGTTTGTTTGTTTGTTTGTTTGTTGTTCATACCCTAAATTGTCACCACACAAAATACTAGTCAGTTGAATATTATGTTTGATTTATATTATCGTTTGTTGTACGTGTTTAAATATCAAAAAGAAAAAGAAGAAGATGATGGTCAAACCAAAAAATTAAAATTGTAAAATTAAAAAAAGAAAAAAATTTCAATTCCAAACGTTATTTTATTGCGATATTCACATATATAATATTAGATTATAAAGCTGCCAATTTACATATATATGCAACAAATAATATATAGTTTATAAAGAACAAATAAATTATTGTGGATGTTGTATTGGTAGCGATACATTGAACAATAGATATGCATATCTCTATTTTTAGAATGTATATATTTGGTGTGAGTGTGTGGGTGTACATATTTGTTTTTGATGTATTTAACAATGGTCATCATGTTTAATTAATTAAACAATACTATATTTAGTTTTGTTGACATTTTTTTGACCGCACATATATAACTTCAAAAAAACAGACGAATGAATTTGCGCGATGGCTATCAAATTTTTTTTTTTTTTTTTTTTTTTTTTAAATTTTTTTTTTAATAAAAAAAAATTTTTTTTTTTTTTTTTTTTTTTTTTTTTTTTAAAATAATATCATTTTTATTTTTTTATTTTTTATTTTAAACAGTTAATTTTCCGGCACAAGTACATAGAGTTCGCTGTGTGTGGTGTGTGTGTGTGTAATATATTATATAAAATGGTAGATACAGATAAACAAAGAGGGTCGTGGATTTATTTTTTGGAGGGTATGTCATATGTGCCAATACTATTTATTGTTGCATATCACATCTTTATAGAAGTTCAAAAATCAAAACAATTAAATCAAAAATTAAAAAGAATGTATTTAAAATCAATTCCATTTCTTGTATTTACAAGTATGTTGATTGCAATTTTATGTAAGTACTATTTATTATTTTTTTGACCAAAAAAAAATTGATTAAAAAAAAAAACTCGTTCTGAAAATATTAATAACAACAATAACAATAATAATATATCATAGTTAGAATTGTAACAGGTATATTGGCATGGGAGTTTGATACAAAAGCACCACATCACAATAAAATTGTATGTATTATATATGGTTGGGCGGTACAGTTTTTCGCATTAGAATTCTTTTTTATAATTTTGTTGTTGATGAAATTAGCAATGGTATATATGGATAAAAATATGCATTTAGAAAGAGTAGTTGTAGTAGATCGTATCATTTTGGGTAATATAGCAATGTCGTTAGTGTTTTATACTACCATCGGGATTATAGTGTTAATTAATGGTAATTATAGCGCTGATATTGATAAATCATGGAGATTATATTTTATTATTTCATGTGCACTCATTACTGGATCATTAGGATTTTTTGGACTAAGAATTTTAAAAGCAATTAAATCAAATTCAAAAAAATCTCAACAAGAAGAAATGTTGGTTAGTAAAGTTAAAGGTATAATGGGTATTACTTCATTCATGGGTATTGTATTATGGGTTTTAAACATTATTTATATTACAATTGGTAGAGATTCAAATGCTGAAGATTGGATTAATATTGGTTTTTATGCAATTGAAATCATTAATTGTTTTGCAACATTAATCATTTTTGGTAGATCAGATACATGTAGAAAGATAAGAGTTTTATTAGGTTATCCAGAATCTATGATTGGTACAGACAGTTCAAAAATATCAGGTTCAAGTGGTGGTAGTAATGCAACAAATGAAGTAGCATTGGCTGTTACTCATATATCTGCTCATTATTCAGAACAAACAAAAGATGACGCAGAATATAACACTTCAACTTCTCAAAATATTGGTGTATCATCTTCAAATTCTTCAGTTTCAAATTAAAAAAAAAAAAAATAACAAATATCAAATCACTTTTTTCCCCTTCGCTCCCCTTTAATATTGTATATATTATTATATAATTATGTAACAACACAATGTAAATTTTTTAAAAAAAAAGCTAAATTACCTTAACAAATTTTAAATAAAATCAATTATTTTATAAATCAATTAATTTTAAAATTTTCATCGTTTTTTTAAAGAAACATAATAAAAATAAAAGCATTTTATAAAAATTACGTAATTCATTGTCTTTACCCAGTGTTTATCTCTTGAAATATTAAAAAAATATCTTAAATTTTTGGATTTTATTCATTATTTGCTATTTTTTCAACTAGGCTCCGCTTTATTTTTTTTTTTTTTTTTTTTCGTTAAAAAATAGTTTTCAAAAACTAATAATAATAAATAAAATCTAAAACATGTCACAATCTACAACTACAAATGAAAGTTCATTCATAAGAAATTTACTGCTGGGTGGCATTGCCTCGTCAATTTCTCAAACAATTATTTCACCGTATGATAATTATTTTCATCGTATTAAAAAAATAGAATATCTAGCAGTTTTACCAAAAGAAGAAAAGTTTAAATCATTTAAATATTTTAAATTGACAATGGAACGTGCAGGTTGGAGTTCATTATTTAAAAATAACTTTTCAAATATATTAAAATTACTACCTCAAAGATCAATGCAATTGGCATTTAATGAATTTAATAAAAGTAAATTAATAAACAGCAATAACAACAATAAAAACAATAACAACAGTAATTTAATAAATGGTAGTTTGTTATCTGGTGGTTTGGCTGGTTTAGCATCATATATTATATCATTGCCTATTACAAATCAGTATTATATGTACGAAAAAAAAGGACCATTAACAATACAGAAGGAAGGAGGAGTTAATTTAAATAATATTTCATCATTTTATAAATCTGAAGGTTTAATTGGATTTTATAAAAATATACATTATAAATTTCCAACAGTATTTGTATATAATTCAATTGCGTTTGGTGGTTATAATATTGGAAAATCATTACTTTTATCAAATGAAAATAATAATGGCACTTTTACAATTTGTAAGTCATTGGCAATTGGATACGTATCAACTAAATTAGCAGTTATTTTATCTGCTCCAATGAATACAATTGCAAATAAATTGTTACATCCATATTTATTTCGAGACATAAACAATAATGTGGTTCATTATGATTCTGCATTTGATTGTTTAAAAAATTCAATAAAATCAAATGGAATTAGGTCATTGTTTTTTAATGGTATTCGTGCTAATTCATTTGGTATGGCTTGTATATTTGTATTATTTGACCAATTAATTAAAAAATAAAAATATTGTTAGTTTTTGATAAAATAAATTTAAAAAAAAAAATAGAAATAATTTATAAACATGGTTTGAACTAGATATTTATTAAAATAAATCTACACTGTAATGAAACCATAAATGGAATTCATTATGTTAATGTCCGTTACATATAAAATTAATTTTTGATTAATTTTGTTTAAATTTTAATTCATTTTTAGAAACAAACTTGGACAGAACAAATATTTTCATATAGTAGAGCAACTAAAAGTAAAGAATTAGAAAACAATTCCATATTGTCTCATTAAAAGTAAGTAACATAAACAGACTATTCCTTTCACACTCCTTTGAAACTAAATGTAAATAGATAACAAAAATTAAAAATACTTTTTACATTCCTTTTTTATTTTATATTTAAATTTAAAAAGAATTTCTTTAAAATTAATCTAGTGTTTTCTGATGATTTGTCAAATTTATTTCCAAGTTGTTCAACTACTTGAAAATGAGCACCTTCCAATTGATTTTCCAAAAAGATATTTTTAAATTTCAAAACATCTTTTAAATGAACCATTGCATCAGTGGATTGACGCTCATTAACCCATGTATCTTGTGGAGAATGAATGAATAACCAATTTGTTGTTTCTTTGTTTAAATTTGTTTGATCAATACTTGTAATATCATACCAATTTTTACCAAATACCAATTCAATATCTGATAAATAACTTGGGAAATCAATGTGTAATCCAACTAAATTGAAAATGCCTTGAATACCAATTAAACTAATAAATGAATTTTTAATTGATTTATATGATTCATTATAACCCAACGCATCTATATATTTATCCCATTCCAATGCAATGGTTGTTTGCATATGACAACCACATGAATGTCCAATTAATATAATTTTATCTGTTGAATATTTACCATTTGAATTTTCAACTAACCATATTATTGATCTAACTAAATCATTATTATGTTCTGGATATACTACAGTTGGTGTCTTTCTATAATTTATAATTGCAGTAGCTACATTATATTCATTTGATAAATATTGACCCAAAATAGTATACTCTTTTTTATCACGCGCAACCCAAAATCCACCATGTATATAAATAACTAACGGTCTTTCATTATCATTACCACCACCACCTTTATAAAATAAATCTAATTTTTGATCATCATTATCACTATTTGTATAAGATATATTTAATTTTTCAATAACCTCCATTTTTGAATTCAGTTTTTTTTTAGTCAAAAAAAAGTCCTCTCGCTAAAAAAATTTCATCAGTTTTTATTTTTTTTTTTTCAAAAAAGTTGTGTTCATCATAAATTTTTTAATTTTTTTTTTTTTTTTTCAAAAGTTTTTTTTCATTTCATTCATTATATATATTTATTTATATTTTTTAAAAATTACTTAAGTAATTTAAAACACAATAATTTAAAAGATGAATAAATTAATTGCCTTATTATTAGCAGTTTTAATGATTGTTAGTTTTGTTCACTCTGATGACGTCACTGTCTCTGATGATGAATTAACACAAGAACAACAAGTTTCAGATTTATCATTCTCATATATTTTCCCTGACAATCAAGATAAAAGTATATATTTTAAAACACACACACACACACATTCATACACAGCACACATATAATCATTTAAATAAAACTATCACCTTCAATTTACACAAATACACTTTTTTTTTTTTTTTTTTTTTTTTTTTTTTTTTTTTGTACACAAAAAATATAAAAAAACCAGAAAATCCCGCCCAAAAAAATTTTTTGCCGAAATAATTTAAAATAAATAAAACAAAAAAATTAAAAAAAAAAAAAAAAATAAAAATTAAAAAAAAAAAATAAAATAAAATTTAAAAAAAAAAAATTTTTTTTTTTTTTTTTTTTTTTTTTTTTTTTATGTGTTCACACTCACACTACAATAAACATCAATCACCTGACCAACAATATTTTAGGACAATCATATTTAAATATAGAATCTAACAAATTTGCTTCATGATATATAGACTTTGCTGCAGGTTCAGTTGTTGAAGTACTTGTTGGTATTAAAAATAACGCTGATAAAGCATTAAATATTACACACATTTATGCTTCATTAAATCATCCACAAGATTTCTCTGTTTATATCCAAAATGTAAATTATTAAATTAACATGATGACAATTGATAATAATTATCAAACCCACAATTCTAATTCATATTTATAATTATAATTATAATAATAACAGTATACCCGTGGTGATTTTGGTATTGCAGTTCAAACTGGTCATCATGCAACATTAGCTTATCGTTTTGTTCCTTCTGAATATTTGGAACCAAGACAATTTGGTTTATTAATTTCATTAGAATATCAAGATGGTGCACAAAATTATACCGCAACTTTCTTCAACTCTACCATTAACATTAGTGAAAAAGAAACTTCATTCGATATGGATTCGTATGTTTTTGATTATTATATAGATGAAACAACCTGTAGGTTTTTTATGTTTATATATGCTAACATAAATTCACTATTTTTAGATTCTTTTTAATCCTCTTAGGTCTTGGTTTTGTAGGTGGTATTGGTTACATTGTTTATGGTAAAATGCCAAAAGCTAAGAAAGTACGTCGTGTTGTAGTTAATAAAAACGTAGTCAAAGTTGACAATGAAGATGAAACCGCTGAATGGTTATCAGGTACTTCAGCTTCAAAAGCTAAATCTGCTCCAAAAACTACCAAAAAGAATAAATAAATGAAATAAACTTATATAAATATTAAATTTTTTAAAAGAAAAAGATAGATCCAAATTAGATTTGGGAACTGTTTTAAAATTTAAAAAAAAATCCAATTAGATATTTATTTTGATAAAATCAACATGCATGTTTTTTTTATTTTTCATTTCAAAAAAGTCATATCATTAATTTTATAAAATGACGATAAATAGGATAATAACATATTTATTTGTTGTGTTATTGTTAACATTAATATGCATTTGTATAGAAGTAAATGGACAGGAAGATTTTGGGATAACAATAAAAGATATATCAGATAGTAATTTTGATAATTCTGATAATATGTATATTAAATACCCAGATTCATCAAGTAACACAATTTGTAATTATAGATTTAAATTATTGGTTTCAACTAGTTTACCACAATTGACTTCATTATCTCTTTCATTATCACCACCAGTGCAACTATCTATGTCAACATATACACGTTTGATTAATGCTACATCAACAGTTTTTCAACTTAATATTCTAAATGTTCAATATGGAATTTACCAAATTGATATAATGGCATCAGTTAATACAAATCCATTGATAAATCAATCAATTACTATAAATATTGATTGTCAAAGTAAGTGTATATCATGATAAAATTAAATTCAACATAAATAAATGCATATATTAATTCAATTTGAAACAAAAACAGAGGTAATTACTGAAGATTTAGAATATGAAATAATTGGAGTAGCGGCCAAAAGTAATTTAGCTCAAGTGTATAATTTTGGTTACCTTAAATTAAATGGGCTTAGAAATTCATTGGTTTTGGATATTGTTCAGTTTCCATCTAAATATTATTCTGTTTCACCAAATAGATTATTTCAAAATTATTATATGGCACATCTTAGACCTGAATGGATATTAAATTCACTTACTGTTGGTTGGGTAATTCAAATCCAATTCCCTGGAGGTGTATTATTTGATATTACATTTCCATCTTGTTATAAAAGTTATTTAAATATTCCATATGATTTTAAATTATATCCTTCTGTAGATTCTGTCACTCCATTTACACCAAAATGTGAAACAGGTTGTAATCCATTATATACATTTAATATAAATGCTTCAAATGATTATTATGAACCATTTATATTAGCAATACCACCAGGAAATGATAATCCAGAATCACCAAAATTAATTCAATCAATCAATGGTGTAAATACATATCTTGGTGTTTTACCATTTAGTAATCAAACTGTACCAATTTACTCTCAAAATGGTATACAGACAATATCATTTGAACAAGCAGTAACTTTTGTTGGTCAAAGTAATTATTATTATTACTATTATTATTATTATTACTATATCCTCCCATCGTTTTATATTTATTAACACAATTCATATTTGCTATTACAGAATTGGTTGCATTTGATAGTTTTATAAATTCAGGGTTTAATACAATATATGAACAGAGTAGTGATTTCAAAGGGTTTCTTACAATTATGATGAAAGATAGTTTTAAATATTCATATAGTGAAATATCAGTCTCATTGGATGATTTAGATTATCCTCATAGGTTTCCTTTTGGGTTTGTAAGTGGAAATAATACAGTATTCAAAACTGATATTACAATACTTTCGAATTTTAATTCATTTAAACCAAAATTCAAATTTGAAATATCATTGTATGGTACACTAGGATATACAGTTCAGCTTCCAGTATTTAATCACATTCAAGATAATTCATTTACAACAATATCAAGTTATAAAGCAGAAATAATGGATGACATAAATAAAATAATGGTTACAATTGAATTTACAGATGCTCATGGTATTTCATTTGCAACATTATGTAGTATTTATGGTGATAGATATAGAGCTGATTCATTGGTATCTGGTACATTAAAAGATGGTGTATTTGAAATGATACTTGATTTAAATGATAAAGTTTCAAAATATTATCCAATTGTATCATTTACAAATATAATTGGAATTAAACAAGGTCATATATTCGAAGAGAGTGTATCAATTCAAGATCCAAGTAGTGTTTATACAATACCGTATTACTTTGAACCAGTACCTTTTAATGGGTTTGCAATTGTTGATATTAGTTTTGCAAGAATAACTTGGATGTTACAAATAGTACAATTGGTAATACAATTACATTTAACATCACAAATATTGATGATGTACATAGACCTATTGCATTTAAAATTACAGACTCATCAATCATTTATACTAATGACAATGATCGTAAAATACCAATAAAATGGAATGAAGCAATCAAATTATTTCAAGTTGATTTTTTTATATTGGCAAATTCACCAATTGGCGTTGTGCCATATTTAATTCAATATTCAGAGACTTGTGTATTTGAAAGTAGTTCATTACCATCATCTCATCAATTGGTAATTATTAAATCTGATAATGTTGATATGAGAGGTCCAATATTTTCAAATATTCAAAAGAATTCAAATATACCAAGTTGGATAGTTACTATTGAAGATACAGTAAATGGTTTTGATCATGGTTATATTTTAGTTGTTGGTTCATTGGATAATTCATTATACAATTTCTCGTTATCTCCAAATGATACAAGTTTAAAATCTGGTGATAAATATAGTGGTAATTATGAACTGTTAATTAATCCAGATAATTTAGAATATAATTGTATTGATCAAACATACACAATTGAACAAGTACATTTAGTTGACAAGTATGGTAGAATTTCGCATTATTCAAAGCATGTTAATGCAAAAGATTTAAATAATGGTTATATATCATCACCACAATTAAATCCATTTATTAAATATTTGAATGATCCAACTGTAACTTTTATTGAATATATTTGTCAAGGTTTACAACGTGATCCATTTGAATTGGGTGGTACAACATTAGTATATTTTACAGCATCAAAATTAAATATGGATTTAGGTTTATTAGATAGAATGATATCATTTGAATTTCAAGTACAAGATTTAAAAGTTGGATTAAAATCAAATCAACGTCCAATTGTTTATTTAACAACAACTTATTTTGAAAAAACAGTTGAATGTATATCATCATTATTAGAAATTAATTCAACACATGCTAAATATTCATGTTCTGTTCAAGTACCTATTGCATTTGGTTATTCAAATGGTGGCTTCATATTATCAGTTTATGGTTTTATAAATAAAGCATCACAATATACTGGATTCTCAACTCAAGATTTAAAAGGTTTAGGCCAATCATATTACGTAGATTCAAGTGAATTATCATTTAATCAATCAATAATTACAGGTGCAAGTGAAATTTCAACAAGAGGTGGTTCAATTTGGGTATTTGGTAGATCGTTAAAAGACCAAACATTTACGATTATATATTTAGATGGTATTCGTTCAATTACAACAACAACAAAAAGAAAGAGTTACAATACAGCTGTATTATTAACTGGAATAAGATCAACTTTATCTCCTTTTGTTATTATAACAAATGGTACCCCAAAATCAAGTCAATATATTGTAGCACCAATTAATTATGTAGATTCTACACCAATAATTCCATCACCAGCTTCTACATCAACTATTAAACCTACAAATGCACCACAAACATGTATTGGTATACCAAAATGTGGGGGACCTGATAGAGGTATTTGTAAAGAATCAGGTTGTGTTTGTATATCACCATGGATTGGTAATGATTGTTTATCAAAAGTAATTATTGTACCTCCTCCAAAGATAAATACAACTGATCCAACTGTTATTATTCCAACTATACCAATTACACCAGGTGGTACATCAACATCAACATCATCATCATCATCTGAAGTAGAGGAATCAGAAATAGTATTTTATAAATCATTAATTTCTTTGGTGGCATTTAGAGAATTGGATTTTAATAATCAACCTAAGAAAACACATATTTTCAAACAATGGATTTTCACAGCAGTAAATGAAAGTACAAGCTCATATTTTACAAATATTACAAACACAAATGAATTGGGTGCCGAAGTTGTAACAAACATAACAACAACATTACAATGGTTTACTGAAATTACAAATATTACATTTGCAGGTACATCTTTAGTAATGAATCCATCAACAATTAAATTTACAATTGAAATCTCATCATATTCATTCTCAAACAATTTAAATAGACTCCAATTATTAATGTCTGCATCGTTTGAATCAAGTGAAGTAGATGCATGTTCTCAAAGTCAATTTGGTGATACAAGTTCAGGTGATAATTCAAATTTCATTAAATTAAATATAGATGACCATTCATTATATGGTAGATTTATAAAAAGAGCAGTAGTTGATAAAATACCAAAAACTATAGATAATATATTACTAGATTCTTCTTTAAATCCAATTGATAGTTCTAATATACAAATTAAATCATCTATTCAATCATTTATTGGTATAAATATTCCAAATTTTGATTCATCAGTAGTTGTTGATCCTGATTTCTCTGTATTAATATCAGTTGATGATAACTCAAATTTAAATTCTCAATGTAATTCAAACTACAATTCAGGTCTTTCTGCTTCTAAAATTGCTGGTATTGTAGTTGGTTCATTTGCATTTGTTGCAATTGTTGTCACATCAATTTTTTATTCAATTTATAAAAAGAAAAAAGATTTAAAAATTATAAAAAACATAAATCAAAAAATGCAAAAAATTAATTAATAAATATTACCATGTACACCACAGTTGTATAATTATATAGATATACTGATGTAGATCATATTTTATACTCTAAAATTAGCAACCCACGTGACCCAACCGATTTATTTTGTTTGTTCTAAAAAATTTCTTTTTTTTTTTTAAATAACCATCAAAATATCTTTTTTCTTGTTAATAATTTTTGGTGACATATCAAAATGAATAGTAATAAAATTGATTCAAACAATTTATTCTTTAGTGTGTGGAGAAATAAATACATAAATTATGTTATATGGGGTTGGGTTAAAAATGATAATGGTGAATACTATGAAAGATTGTTTATTAAAAAACGTGGTTATCAAGAATTAAATAATATAAAATTATTTAAAGATTACAATGCAATGGAAGTGTTAAAAGAAAAGGTATTTAAAGGCGAATACATCCATTTTCCAGTGAGTTTAAAAGCAAAGTTTTTCTATCACACAAGATCATTTAGTAAAGAGTTTTTTAAAAAGTTTATTGACAATTATAGATTTCAACTACTTTGCCAAAGAAATTTATTTCTAAATATAATAGTTGGTAGAAATGTAAATGCATTACATGTATTTTTAAATGAACCTTCAACATTATCAAAAGATTCATTACCAGATTTAGAATATCCAAAATGGGAATTTCAAAGACACAAATCACAATTATCAGACATCGCAATTAATATTGGTTACATACCAATCTTAGAATGTTTATTGGAAAATAATGAAATTTCAGTTACACCAGGTCAAACATTATACAATAATATATTAGTGAATACACAACTACCAATTAGAAGTAAAAGAAAAGTAGTAGCACCACCACATGAAAAGTCAATTTTAGATGTATACAATTTCTGTATTGAAAATAAGTTTTTTACACTACATGATTTCGATGGCACAATCATTAAATATGAAATTTCTTGGTTTATTAAAAGAGGAACTGCAATTGTTGATGATCAAAATAACAGTATCTACGAAATAATCAATAATATTAAAGAATATGTTGAATTTGATCAATCTAAATCTCCATTGGAATTATTTATAAATTTAGACTTGTACGAAACATCGGTCAAAAAAGCAACATCAATTTTAAATATTTACAACTACACAGTAAATCCAACAACAACAGAAATAGCAAATCAACTACATATACCAAATGGTATAGAAGATTCAAATTTAAAAATTAAAGATTGTCAAAATAAATCAATTACAATTCCATTGATTAAAAAGTTTACTGATATTATATCAAGAGATTATAAAGGTAATTTAAAATCAATTAAATTCTATTACTCATATTTGGTATACACCCAACAATTAGAATTGGCAATTGATTTATTAAATAGTAATAATGACACTGAAAATCAATATCCAATATTTGAACATAGTTTTCTTTTTTGTGATTTGGAATTACTAAAATTGGTCAGATCTGAAAATATATCACTATATATTACTCGTGAAATATTTAAAAACGTTGTTGCACATTCAACAGTTGAAGAAAAGATTCAATATTTGGAATACTTAGTTTCAGAAGAGCACACTAAAAAATTAACAGTTCATAATTGGTATTCATTGTATTATAGTTTAACTTCATCAAATCAAGTGGAATTGGTACAACATTTATTAAATTATCACAATGATTATTTCAGTGACCCCGTTAGTGAATTTTCAATAAAGAGGTTTTCATCAGATACACCTTTAATGGTAGTTGGTTTAGATTCAATCAAATTAATGTTCAAATATTTAATTGGTTATTCAAAAGAAATAATTTCAAGATTAATAACAGTATATTTATATAATTCTGGTTATTATGTTGGTGATGATCTTGATATTAAATATTTTGATGTAATAGATTGGATAATCAATTCAACCAATTCAATAGATAAAGGTAGCACAGAATTTATGGATAGTTTACAATGTAGTAATCTTTCATTTCCAGCACATAAAATTAAAATATTAAAATATTTAAATGAAAATGGGTTCAGTTGTACATATAATGGATTATTTAAAAAAGTTATCAAAGATAAAAACATTGATTATTTTAAATACCTTGTTGAAAATACAAATGTTTCTGTTGATCCATCATCAACAGTATTATCTGAATCTCAATGGTATGAAGCTAAATATTATTTGGAATTAATATGTTCACCAGCAAGTAATGGTAAATCAAATGAATATTTAAAAAGATTTCCAATTTCAAGTCATCCAATTATACCAAATGATAAATTATTGGGTTATTTAGTAAAAATTAATGATTGGGATAAAATCTTAGAAAAATTAAAATATTTATATTCTCAAATGTATATGGATACAATTGAAAAAGATAAACTAGTCACTGATCATTGGAATATTTTAGGTGATGTACTTGAATCTTCATTTGATTTTTTTAAAATAGTTATCACGGAATTATTTAATTATTATAATAATTATAATCCTGGTCCATTATTACGATATTTTCTTCCATTAATGGAATGGTTAATAAATCATCAACACGTTACTGGTTTAAAATTTATTTTTGAAAATTATTCACCCATATTAAAACATTTACCAATCAACTATCTTCAAGATCAATTGGTTAAAATAGCAAAAGAAATTCATTCAATGGATCTTTTTGATTTATTTTTAAATAATGTTAAATTATTTCCACAAAAACCAACATCAACAACTATAACAACTACAATTAAAGCTAAAAACATTGTTAAAATTGTTTCAGAATTACCAGAAGATAGCTCATTCCTATTCTTTTTATATTATCGTTTTCCAAATCACAATTTTTCAATTCCATACAAAAAACAAGATGACGAAAATGAAACTTGGAAAATTGATTGGATTTTTAAATACATTTTAAATTAATACAATAATTAATAATGACAGTTAATAAACTATTTAATATTAAAAACTATTATTTAACCTTTAATAGTAAAGGTATTTTTTTTATTGTATTTTTTTTTTGGTTTTTTATAATTTTTGACATTTTTTTTTTGACAACCTTTTGATACCAAATGAAATTAATTAATAATATAAAATCAATTATAAATAAAACAATATATGATATAACAATAGTTGGAAGTGGTATAGTTGGATTAACTACAGGTAGAGAATTATTAATTAGGAACCCAAAATTGAAAATATTGGTATTAGATAAAGAGGATGAGATCGCCAAACATCAATCTTCACATAACAGTGGTGTAATTCATTGTGGTATTTATTATAAACCTGGTTCAATTAAACAGAGGTTATGTTTAAAAGGTTCAAAATTAATGTATGACTATTGTAATGAAAATCAAGTCCCATATGAAAACTGTGGTAAACTTATTGTGGCTGTTGATCAAAATGAATTTCAATCATTGGATCAACTATATAAAAGAGGTATTGAAAATGGCGTACCAAATATAAGGATGATTGATAATAAAGATGAAATTCAATCAATTGAACCATATATATTGGGTGGATTACGTGCAATTCATACACCTTCAACTGGTATAGTCGATTATAAACAAGTTTGTAAATCTGTTGCCAATGATATAACTGAAAAGTATGGTAAAGATTCTGGTTCAACAATTAAATTAAATTTTGAAGCTGATCAATTTGATTATTCATCAACGGATAAAATTGTAGCAATCAGTGAAAAGAAAACAGGTGAAACTATATTATCAAAACATGTTATAGTATGTGCTGGTATGAATAGTGATAGAGTTGCATTGAAAGCGTATGGTGATAAAGAACCTTCAATTGTACCTTTTAGAGGAACTTTTTTACAATTTAAACCAGAGTATAGACATTTAATACGTGGTAATGTTTATCCATTACCAAATCCTGCTTTCCCATTTTTAGGTGTACATTTTACAAAGAGAATCAATGGTGAAATTTGGTTAGGTCCAAATGCAGTATTGGCATTTCATAGAGAAGGTTATAAATTTACAGATTTTAATTTACGTGATTTCACAGAGATTATAAGTAATCCTGGTTTATTTCAATTAACTAAAAAACATTGGAAATATGGATTAAATGAATTACATAGAGATATATTTCCTTCAAATTTTATACCATTATTAAAACCATATATGCCAAATATAACAAGTGATATGTTGGAGTTTGGTGGTTCTGGTGTACGTAGTCAAGCAATTGCAAGTGATGGTCAATTAATTGAAGATTTCATATTTGATATTCCAAACGGTTTACCAATACTTCATGTTAGAAATACACCATCACCTGCTGCTACTTCATCTTTTGCAATTGCTATTGAAATTGTTAATATGGTTGAATCAAATTTTAATATAATAAAATAAATATATTGAAATTAATTGAATGTATTATTATAAAAGTGTGTATTGTTTATTGGTTAACTATTTAAAAACTATTGTTATTTGTTTTTTGTTTTTGTTTATTGATTATATCTTGTAATTGAATTTGTAACAAAATTTATTAATGATGGTAATAATTTTGAAACATCTGAACCAAGATCTTGAACAACAATCTTTTTTTGAGGAGTATCATAAGAACCTCTAAAAACATCAATCATTTGATCAGTAGATGAATTAATTTTAATGAAATAATAGTCCACACCTTTTTCAGATAGATCATACAACGTTTTTTCAGGTACTAAACCAGAAGGATCACCATCAGGATATGTATCTGTACCACAAGTATTATATTTTGAACCATGACATGGTGCATCACCAACATGTACAATTAATTTAGTGAATCCAGGTTTCCAAAATAAACCTTCTGCTTGTTTAAGAGCACCTGCAATATCTTCTGGTTCATCACCACCTCCATCTGCTACCATTGAACCAATCTTTGTTTGAAGTGATGGCATATCATTTGTAAATGGTACAATATCAAATCTATCTGGATCACAAATATCACGATACCCAACAAAACCAACATTCAATTCCAATCCTGAATATGAAGTAGCAAGTGACTTTGTTAATTGAATCATTTTACTTTTACTTTCAACAATCCATGAACCCATACTACCAGTACAATCCATCATTATACATAATTGAACTTTTGGTGGTTTATTCTTTTCTTGATGTAATTTATTTCTTTTTAAAGATTCTGCTTCATCCAATGCAAAATCAAATGAGTGACTAATTTTTGAACCAGTTTTAACATGTGTTGCAATTACTTCAATCTCTGTTGATGCAAATTTCATTGTTACATCAATACGATTATCAATAACTGGTAAACCAGGATTTGGAATAACAATAAACAATTCACCAATAAATTGAATGCCTGGATCCGTAGTATATGCCATTGTTGGCATATGTGTTGAAAATATTGATATTTCAATTGATTTTTGATATAAAGAAGTTGGCATATATGATCTTGTAAATGTTTCATCATAACCTACCATTTGATTTGCATGTACAAAAACATCACATACATTTGGACAATAATTGACATCACCTATTTTAATAAATTGTTTACCAACGTGATTACCAATTGTTACAACTTCTTGAATTTCAGTTGCATAACTTCTAGTTTGTTTTCTTTTTGAAATTGTATCTGGATTTAAACCAAATCTAGCTGCACCAGTTACAACTGCCAAACTTGGATTAGTTGAAACAATTACTTTAGCACCAGTTGAATGTAATTCACGTTTAATATGTTCTTGAAGGAATCTATTTTCATTAAAACCACCAATTAGGAATATGTAATCCAATTTAGCTATATCGCTATTAGCTGCAATTTCACTCTTTACACAATCAGTTATACTATTAAACAATGATGTAAAAAATGAATAAAACAATTCAAATGGTAACATTAACTTTTCTCTTTTATCTGAATATCTAACATTTGAACCAGTAGTTCCATTATAACTATTTATTTTACCCATTAACCATTCTTGATCTTTTTTAAAAAGTGCCAATGGACATAAATCTAAACTTTTAATTGATTTTGGTTCACCAAAATGAAATGATTTCTTTAATGATTCAAAACTATCCATTAATAATTGAAATTGTGATGTTTCATATCTACTTTCAATTTCTTTATTTCCAAATAGTGTTTTTAAAAACTTAATAAAATTACCATTTACATAAACTGATCCATAATTTCCACCAAATGATCTTGAAATTGACATTAACTTTTTACCTTCCAATTGTTTATATGCAATAATATCAGATGTACCACCACCATTATCAATTACCATTATTTTATTACCAACTGAAACTGAATAACCAGATGTCTTTTCAAAAATACATTGTAATGCACCACATTCTGGTTCATATGAAAATATTAAGGAATCTAAATAATAATAAAGTTAGTTAAATATACAATAAAATAATGAATGTATATATTACCAAATATTTAGTTACCTTTATCATCTTTTGAACAAAGCCCTGCATTATCAGCACAATTTCTCATTACTTGTTTACTTGAATCATCCCAAATTGCAGGAATTGTTAATACCCATTGAATATCATCTTCAATAACTGCATTGGCTGATTGAATATTGATTTTAGTGATTGCACTTTTTTTAAAGAATCTAAGAGTTTCGGTAATCAATTCTTGCGCAGAAGCAGTTTGAGATGAATTTATTGATTTAACTGGTTGAGCACGATTTTTATGATCAAAAAGATGCATTTTATAAAATGCAAACAATGGAAATTCTTCAGGATCAGCATCATTTTTATTATAATAGTCACGTGCTTCATAACCAAATGCTACAAAATTTCTAGATTTATCCAGTACAATTTGAGTAATTGTTTTCATATTTAATGTACCACCACCTTGCCATTTATCTTGTACCAATATTGTCTCTGATAAATCTTTGGTATAAACATATGCAAAACCTGAACATGCTGTACCAAAATCAATTGCTACTTCAACACTTTTAACTTTCATTATATGTTAAAGTATTAATAATAATATAATGTGAAAGTAATGAATTTATATTATGAGAAATAAATAATCAATCAATCACATTGGGAAAAAGTAAAATTGAATTTTTAATTTATAGAGATTTATCTTTTTTTTTAAAAGTTATGTATTATAATAAAAACTTAAAAATTCAATAAATATATCAGATTTAACATTATAAATGTACTAAATTTCTTGTTTGTAATAATTGATCATCTTGTTACTGTTTATATTTTTTTGATTTTAATTATTATTTGAAAAAAAAAAAAAAGTTTTAAAAAAGTTGAGATTGATCATTTTTTCACAATCACAAATAAAGGCACAAAAGATATAAACAATGGTCGAATAAATCATTTTACTCCTAATATATTCCGGATGGATCTAAATAGACCAAAATTTTAATATTTTAAAATATTAAGTTGTTTTTTTAAAATTGCCATTAATTTTAATAATATGTTCTCAAACTTGGTTTGTTATTTAAATAATTAAATTATCATAAATTAACAAAATGAAAATAATTAAAAGTTTAGTGTCGAGTGTTTATGACTATTATTCTAATAATCAAACAAATACCCCAAAAAATATTAAAGGTAAAGGTGAATCAAATCAAAAAAATAACAATATACCAGTACACATAATACCAGAAGATTATGAAACTGAATTTCCCCCACTATCTTCATCTCCATCATCTTCATATAAACTTACTTTGAAATCTAATGGTAGTGGTAATCAAAATTTAAATCAAAAGAATAATAATAATAATATTAATTCAGAACAATCATCTCCCTCTTCTTCTTCAACATCATTAAAAAATAATGACACACAATCTTCATCTTCATCTTTGTCTCCTAAAACTTTTACAACTACCGCACCCATTATTTCAAAAGCTGCATTGGAAAAGTTAAAAAAAGATAATTCTGATTTTAAATTAGAAATTCAAAGTTTATCTTCTCAGTTAAAACAAATTACAAAAGAAAAGAAAACATGGGATAGTTATAAAGATAAAGAGTTGGTATATTGTAGAAATGAAATTGAAAATCTGCTTACAACAAATAGAAATTTTAACAATCAAAATCAAAATCTAACAAATAAATTAAACAATCTAAGTCAATGCTCAAAATTAATGGAATCTACACTCACTTTAAAAATAAAAGAATATAAAGAAGAAAAGAAAATGGATGAAAGTAAATTTAAACAACTTCTGGATGAAATTGATAGTTATAAATCTGCAATTTCAAAACATATTTCAATTTTAAATGAAAAAGATTTATCCATTATAAAAGCAGAAGAAAACTTAAAAAAAGAGTTGGATAAAAAAGCACAAATTACAAGTGATATTGGTTTGAGTAATAAATGTAATGAAAGTAATTTAAATAACCAACTTCCAATGGCATCTGATCTTGGTAAAATTGTTGAAAAGTTTAATCGTACAATGGAAAACTATTATATGAATACTATATTATTGGAACTCGGAGATTTTGAATTAGCATCAATCCTTCGCTATTTATTTTTTGTTTCTTACAAAACATGTTTACAATCTTTCAATTATTCTTTGGGATATATATTAGGCTCTGATTCACCTAACAATGATCAGCTATATAATTTCAGATGTTTATTATATTCTTCAAGAGATCGTTATATTACTGGAACTAGTGAAAGTACAATTAAACAACTATGGAAATCATTGGTATCATTACACTCTAATCAAGATGATTTGTAAGTACCACTTTTATAATTTATTGCTTTTAATAATACCAATATTGATTAATTACAATTAGGGAAGCTGCAAAAACATTCATTTTTGAATGTTGTAAATTTATTTGGGCAGTTCTTTTATCACAACCAGAGGCAAAATTCAATGAAAATGAATTTAATAATTCTGGTGAAGCTGTGTTATACTCTGAATCTGCTCATACTTCATTTGGATCAAATAAAGGTGAACATAAAAAGTGTGTACATCTAACAATCATTCCTTCCATTTATTTAGTTCGTGATGAAATGGTTTTATCTAAGAGCTGTGTATTATTGAAACCACTAGAAGAAATTTCACAAGCTATAACTCCAACTGCTGATACTACAACCATTGATACTCCCTCTCCAGTTTATAAAAATGATGAATGTCATTGCAATTCAAATTGCTATAGAACCAATCCTTCCTCTATAGATAATGTAAAAGATAATCATGATTAACAATCAATCTATTAAAAAGTTAATCTATGTTATCATATGATATCAACAATAACATTCTTTACAAAATAAATCAATAAATATCAAATAGTTTACAAATTAATCATTTTTCTTGATATTTATTAAATATAGTATCACCATTTTTAATTTGTTGAAAAAATAAACTATAATAAAACTAGCCATTAATTAATTGGGTAACCCAAATTGATTATAAAATCGTGCAAAGATTTAAAAATTATTATAAAAAAAAAAAGTATCATGATATTCAAAATCTAAAATAAAATCAGTGATCATAATAAAATAATGATATTTTTTTTAAAATTTTTAAAATTCGTGCACATTAATTAATTTATTATCGTTGAATTAATTAATTTTATAAAACATTTGACCCATGTTTAAGATATTTGTATATTTTTGTATAAAAATATATATTTTCCATTATTATTTTAAGTGTTTGTCATCATCACTTTTCACTTTTTCTGATTTTTATTATAAATAAATGCATTGTGTAACTGAAAAGGCTTTCCTTCTTTCAATGAAAAAAAAAATCAAAAAAAAAAAAAAAAAAAAAAAAATAAAAATTAGTTTTTTTTTTTTATTGTTTAAAAAAAAAAAAAAAAAAAAAAAAAAATTAAAAAAAAAAAAAATTTATAAAAA